>JAIUZE010003543.1:0-75628 GCA_022085475.1 Heliosperma pusillum
AAGCGGCAGGATGGTTTTGCTGTTGCGCCCTCCTTTTCCGCCATTGCTTCTATTTGTTCCAGTTCCTCATAGACAATTATTAATCGTCTACTATCAACCCTGCAAGCTCAAATTGGTAGCATTTTACGGTAGACAAACTATAGTAAAAGGCGGTGAATGTTACCAAGCTATAGCTCATCGAATGCAATTCCCAAACTATATTACTCTTTTCTCCAATGAGAAGCAGATTTCGTGCTTGTTATACGAGTATTTCCTGCCAAATGTTTGATATAGCTGAAACATTGTTGAAACTGACCAGTACTACCTATTGGAACCGTAAATTAAACATCGTATTTTGATAGCAAAATTGAACAAAAGAAGGGCATGCCATACTTATTAAAAGGCGCTAGTAATTAGGGAGTATAATATTATGAGTCTTCTTCAGTCATTCCATGTTTTGTTCTTGTTGGGATTTGTCATTGCCTTGCTCTTCAGTGTAGTGCGTAGCTCCTCCAGTTCTTCATCTCCTTCGTTCCATGCTTTGTTCTTGTTGGGATTTGCCAATGCCTAGCTCTTCAGACTTCAGTGCGTAGCTCCTCCAGCTCTTCATCTCCATCATTGTTTGATTCGTCTTGGGTTCCATCATTTTGTAGCTCCTCCATTTCTCTAGCACTTTGGCCATCCTCCTCTTCCTCTTCTTCGCTGTTTGAGACATGAGTCAAATGAGTATGCTCATTAACACGAGACTTAAATTCGTATTTATCGGAAAACAAAATTTCTAGATTTCTCAAAACAATCAATTTAATTAAGTACTAATATTAAGTTTTAAATTTCTCAAAACAAAATTTTCATCTTGGGTCATTCGAAAATAGTCATTCTTTGTGTTGTTAATACAAGGGTAAGATTGCGTACATCCGACTTCCCCTAGCCTGCAATTTGCGAAAGCCATTGAGGCATTGGGTAAAGTCATTCTTGTTGAACTCATCAAGATGCTAACATGGGCTAATTTAAAAGAAACATAATAATATCTGGAATTTGTAATAATACTCCATACCTTATGTAGTAATTGGGCAGGTTTGCCAACATAAATTGCAGCTCCTTATTTGCACGCTTAGAATAGTCCTCCTCGTCGATTTCCAATTTACATAATTTCGGAGCATTCGTTCCTCCTGTTGAGAAGGTTTTCATATCATGGCAGCCTTCAATAGAAACAATCTCCAAGGACGGCAATTCCACAATATCATTATTATTTGAATCTCCGCGTACAAACCACTTCATTTTGCTGCAACGGGCTAGGGTCACGTCATGCAATTTGGGTGCAACTAAAGGCTCGGAAGAAAATGACAACAAACTTGGACAACTACTTATCTCCACCCTCTCTAATAGTGACAGTTCCCGAACTTCATTCCTTTTTTCAGAGAAAAAACACTGAATATAATAACACCTTCTTACCTTCACTCCTTTTAGTTTTGGAGCAATAAAGGATCCTGACCAAAATGATTTGATTTCATTACAATACTTCAATTTAATACTTTCAAGTGATGGAAATTGTATTCGCGTGTTTGGTTTGGATGCAAACTTGGTGATAGACAATGAATATAACTTTAGGATCTTAAGGCGTGGGAAACTATAAACGCTTTCTTCTCCCTCACCAACTACCTCATCCTTGATTATTACTTCCATGTTTGTACAATATTTAATCTCAAGACTTTCGAGTAGCTGCAGTTGTTCTTTACCCTTAGTGAATAGATCGGCTGAAAATACATATTTCCAACTTAATTTATTAATAGAAAGGGTGCGAATATTTTTAAGTAAATGCAAGGGCAAAATCTCCAGTTTTGGCATACTTTGCAACGTTATTTCTATTAAACGTTCACGAAACGATACAACAACATCATCGTCTTCACCGTCAAACAATTGTTCCAATGAGTCACAACTACTAACAGAAAGGTTTTTTAGGTTTGGAAGTTGAGAATATGTGCAAAAGACCTCCCCATTTCCCGTTGAAACTGAGAATAAGAATTTGATATTATCAATGTCATTGACTTCCAAATGGGACAATTTGTGAGACACGGAGTGAGGAATTGTTACAAACCCATTGACCTTACCAAGTCTTAATATTTGCAACTTTGGAATAGGGTTTAATGAGATGCTACCGTTTTCTCTTTCGCCTTGCACAAGTGATGAAGACCAATTCCATAGCTTCAAAATATTGTTTGACACTTTTTGTACGTCCAGTTCCTCTAGGCATGGAAATTCAAGCTGCACATTAACAATAAGTTTGCAACAAGGTTAAATTCTCGTTTATAAATTCTAGACCAATCATATATTATTTTCTCGTTCATTAATCACTAATGAGAATATTACCTTATTAGAAAATAAGGTGGCTGAGTTTCCAGGCCCATCAAAATTAGCGAAATGAAGGATTGTTGACAAACGCAGTGATTTCAAATTAGGGAACTTAAGATTATAACTTCCTCTATAGAAACATTCAATTTCCTTTGAATATTCCACCGAAAGATGTTTTAATTTGGGAAAATTGATAGCTTTTTCAAGAACTTTGCCCCCTTCTGTCTCTCTGCTTATGACTTCTTGTAATTTGTCACAACAAATTATCTTGAGTTGTTCAAGTTGGACAAGTGCAGCGAATATAGATGGAGACCCTAAGCTCCGCAATTCCATACACTCTTGAATATGTAAAGACTTCAAATTCTGAAAGCCGGGAACGTAACATGCCGAAATCCAGAGTGTCTGAATTGTATCATTTAATGACAAGCTCAAATTCTCAAGAGATGGATACTTGCTCTGTGGCACATATTAAAAGGTCACATGTTAGACCTTAATCATGATCTCATAAATTTAACAAGAAAAAATCATTGTTGGTGATAAATATACATTTGTTGTACTTTTATTGTTAAGCAATCAAATTAGTTGAGTAATAAAATCCTTGTGAATCTTCTCGGTTTGTTACAAACAGAGTACCGAATACCAGTTAATGATATGGTAGCGATGAAACTACAGTTTTGAGTCCTAAATACTGATTTTGAAAGATCTCAAAGCAACTTTCTTAGAATTAAATTTTGTAAAATGAATTGACTTCAAAGTATATTGCATTTTTAGGCCTATTTGTTGGATTCAACCTTTTATTATTCACATAGATGGCAAAAAATTCTCGTCTGAGGCCTGAGGGACCGCTACAAGCTGAAACTACTGGGATCAGGGACATCCTTTCATGGGCACTAAAGGATCGTCATTATCACTTACACGTCTTAACCGATTGCTTGCAGCTTCTCTATTAGCTTTGCAGATTAGAGGAAGATCACCATGAAGTGCATGGAATTCCTGAAGACATTAGAAATTACAGCCTCTAATTTCACTGCTTAAATTTTAGTTTTATTCCGATGACTCTTAATAAGATAGCCCATGGGTTAGCCAAATGAGCTATTAACCAATAAATCCTCATTCTTTACCGTTGCCCAAAAAAAAAACCTTTTATTTACCACCAATTTATTTCTTTGGTTTATGCTACCACGTGTTTTCCTTGGAGAGAAGGTGAAAGTATCGTCACATGGTTTGGCCATGTGAAAAGGAAGCCTACGGATGCACCCGTTAGGAAACTCAAAATATGGGGAATAGAAAAGGCTGCTAGGGGTAGAGGGAGGAGGCATAAGAAAACTTGGGTGAAAGTCATCGAACATGATATGAGATTTAGAAATTGAAGAGTGTATGGTGACAGAGAGAGCAAATTGGAGGAAAATGATACTTAGTGGATTTTCCCTTTTCATATATGTTCTTATTTAAACTATATATTGTCCTATTATAATTGAATTAAAATTATTTGTTTACTTATTAATTTATAAAAAGTTTTACCCAAATTTGATTATATGATCTTTGTTTACTTTTGAGATTTGCTAAAACTAGTTGTTACTTCTATTTTTAAAACTATTATTATTAATTTGTATTTTAGATCTAATTCTAAGTTTTTATAAAAGAAAAGTGTGTTATAACTTGTCTTTTTTCCCTATATTTTCGCATTATGAGGTTTGATAACACACGGACGGTTCTAACGGATGATTTATGTCTGCTTACCCCATACATTTTGTAATTTAGGCTCTGATATTATTGTTATTGTTGTTGTTGTTGTTGTTGTAGTAGTAGTAGTAGCAGTAGTACTACTACTACTAGTACTAGTACTACTACTAATAACCTTGTACTGGTACTATGGGTATTAAGTATCGGCATAACCTCGTTCGTGACACCTTATTCGACATCTGCTAGAGGTTTAATATTTCTACGGGTAAGGAGGTTGATGTCGGTTTGGTTGACGGACATGACATATTTATTTCTTCGTCCTGCGGATCTGCTGCTTTATTCCTAGGACAGAGGGCGTGATGTGTGTGTCGATTTGACAGGGTCTTCCCCTTTGACTTAGAGGGATGACCGATTTGTGCTTCGGCGGGATATCGCTGATACTGCTCAGCGTAAGTATGCTAAGTATGGGTATTTATGCGTGACAACTAGTTATGGTTCCATCCCTTCTCTTTCTTTCGCTTGGGGAACTGGGTTCAGATGTTGTTGCCTTGCTCAAGCGGATCCAGAAATTCTTCGTATCTCAAGATGCAAGGGCTCGGGTGGTCGCTTATATTTTTACTAGACTTAACTTCGTTGTTGCTAAGGGGGTGAGAGCCTAGATTGTCTCTCGGCTACCCACCAATTTCATGTAAACTTTTGTTTTTCTATTAATGTAAGCTCCACGCATCCTTCATAATAATTATAATAATAATAATTATAATAGACTTAACTTTTCTATTGCTAAGGAGTGGGAGCCCGGATGACCACTAATTTCTTGTAAATTTGATGTTGATCTTAATAATAGTCACAGTTTTAATATTATTAATAATAATAATAATAATAATAATTTATGATGTCTCTTCTACTTACAAATCCAACGTTTGATTCACCCAAATCTAATTTTGATTTGGGGTTTTTGCAGGGAAAACACATTTTTTTTCATGTACAAATCACCTCGTTTTTCTTCAATAATATGTTTACTCACTAATTCCTTATTTTATATATACATACGGAGGATATTTGTTTTTCGGTCTTTTCTAACACGTGTCTTACGAGCCCATGTGAGAAAAGATTCTCAAGATTATTTAATGAGAAATCAAAATATAAATTGATTGTTAAGGATTTTTAATGAAGTAGTCTTGATAATCTTTTCCAGATTAAAAAAAATCCATTCTCATATAAAATAATTGTGACCTAATTACCTCTGCATTGAAGAGAGCAAACACCTCATTGCCTGATTGACCCAGCAAGCTGGATAGACTATGGATCGAAATTAGATGAAGTGATTTCAAACGAGGAAACATGTCGACTTCTGTCTCGTTTTTTGCATCCTTGTAAGCAACGAATTTCAACTTTGTGCATAAAAAAACAGAAACCTCATTCAAGTTAACTAAAGCGGAAGTCAGAGACAACCCACTTTCCAAATCGGGCAAATAACATAAGTTGAGGCGCTGGAGATTAGAGAATATTCCTAATGAAGCTTTCCCATCACATATCATCTTTAAGTTTTTCATATTTAGTACTTCCAAAATCTCCAGATTTGAAAAGGCCATTAACTCATTCTCTTCATTTGAGCTGATTACAGATTCTACACAACACACTTGAACTTTCAAATACTTCAAGTCCTTAAAACCGTCCTCGTTTAACTCAGGGACGACATTCTTGGTGAGCCTTCCACAATCACTCAGTACCAAACACTCGGTTTTTTTTAGCAACGCTCGTAACCCGTTATTTGGACTTGGATCTATATCAATTAGCTCCAAGACATAACGGAACGAAGGTAATTCTTCATGATATTTGAGAGGAATGCGAACACGTATTTTGAACTTCCCTAATTGCTCGATCAGCTGGACATTATTCACAGTTAACAATTGTTGAGTTTTGGATACCTCCATTTCAAGAACATTCAAATGAGACAACGTATCAAGCTCACTTCCAGTTGCCTGGTTAGACTCCCCTCCGTTGTTAACTTCGATATTTGTGGATGCCCAACCATCAAAACTATTGAGCATGTAAAGACCTTCTAAATGAGATAATCGGGATAAGATATTAGCCGGGATACTTTTCATACCCTTGCACCCTTCTATATCCAGCAAACGAAGCTTGTGCAACTCCCCAGTTTCAACAGCTAACTCCTTTAGAGTCGATCCACGCAAGCTCAAAACAAGAAGGTTTACCAACTTACCAATCAATTTAACATCCTCCAACTCACAGTAGTGTAAATGTAATGTTTTAAGACGATGCAATTGTCCCATTGATTCTGGTAACCCCAGATTAAAGTTCACATTTGACAAACTTAAAACCTTCAGATTCTTCATTCCCTCAAAAAAAGTAGAAGGTAGAGTTGTTAAAGATACGTCGCCTTTCAATAGCAAGATTTCAAGTAGAGGAGCTTTCACACCACTCAACCGAGAAAAATCATGGCCATACATTAATGATATGGCTGTGATCTTCTCAAACGTCTCCTCACACATCCATCGAGGGACACTTTCAACTATGGTTCTGCGGTCTTCCCCTGCCAAATGATAGCAACATAGAATGGCATTAAGCAATAGAGATTTATAGTATGAAAACTGGATATCGTATATACAGTTTTCGGATATACGGCATCCGGTATAAACGGAAAATCCGTATCTGATAAGGATACTCAATAATGAAATTTCAGAACCGTATCCGATATGATTTTGCTCCCCCTAGGTAAAAGGGCTACTTTGGCAAAAATCGAAACATTATCAAATCAACTATGACATTTATGGTGAATTTTTTTAGAGGGCGTTTGATTCGAATGAGGGAAAGGAAAGGACAATAAGGAAGGGGGGAAAGGGGAAATGAAAGAGATCAGAAGAAAATGAATCTCTTCTGTTTTTCATTCATATTTGTTATGGTAACAAATTAACGATAACCCAAAAATTTTAAAAGAGGAGAAATAAAATGAAATATTATAATAGTTTATGTCATTATGCGTAAGGAGCACTGTATTTTTGGAAGACACAAAAATTACTCCAATAACCCACCAAAGACGACCACTATCAACATTCATATATTTTTGTTCTTTCATTGATGTCCATCTTCAAATTTATGTATATAGTATTAGATTGGTCCGACTTGTATTCTAAAAAATAAACTAACTCTAAAGTTGTCTATATTTTTGTTTCAATATCTCATTGAACTCTTGTGAAGTTGTGATCAAGTTATTGATTTGTAGAATTTAATTAACATACGGAAACAAGAGATGTAAGTTTTTGTAAATGATAGTCTTATTAAGTTATTACGTATACTCAGTGTAACATTACCTTTATCAATAAATGAGATGGAAGATGCGCGAACAAGATCATGAATCTTAACTTCTCCATCAGAGTCACCTTTTAATAACAATGATGATGAAATAAGTTCGGTAGCCCAAGTAGTTGCTTGCTCCATGGCTTCCGCAAGTCCGTTGACATGTTGAAATAAATCCAACCCAATGCCATATCTCATCAAGTCGTCCACCGTTATAGCTGAATCGAGGGGAGATAGACAAACAAGATATAAAAGTATCATTTTTTCTTTGATATCAACAAGCTTGTAACTTGTTTCGAGAATTGAGTATGTCTCACGATACTCACGACTAACTTGACTCGAGATTGGCTTTTCTGATGTCTCGGCAAAATGATACCACATAGATAGATCTTTGCCCCTTAATGCACTCGCTGTTGCGGCAATTGCAAGAGGTAATCCACCACACTTCCTCAATAATCTATCCACAACGGGTTTAAACTCTGTATTGTCGGCTTTCTTTTCTGTTTGGTTTGCAAAAAGGTTTAAAGCTTCTCTTTCATTCAATAAGCCCACCTTAAATGTATTACGTTCTTGGACATCCATAAGCTTACAAACTTGTTCTTCTCTTGTTGTAATCAGGAGTGTGCAACAAAAATCTTTAGTTCTTTCACGAGGAATTCCTATTTCGTCTAACTTAAGTTTCTTCCAAACATTGTCAAGGATTATGAGAATTTTCTCTGATTTTAATTTATTATAAAGTTTTTGGGCCCTTTGAGCTGTAGTATTCACATCCTCCAATATCAAACCAATTCCTGCACCAATTTGATTTTGAATGCCTTTAATATTTGGAGTTTCAGAAACCTCTACCACCACTCTTTTATCGAACAAATCACTTGTTCGTTGATGGGCAACTTCTTTTGCCAACGTTGTTTTTCCTGCATTCAATTTAGTCCATGTTAGCTGGAATTAGTTAAGAAAAAGCATATGTGACCTAATTTATTAAAAATGAGCTTTTGTTTCTCAAGTTTAAATTTTGTATATATAAGTGCTTTTTAAAATTAGAAGCCTTTATTTCTAAGAGTAAAATGATGGTAGTTTAGCTTTTAAGAAATTCTTTTTAACCTTTTGCAAAATGTAGTGTTTGGCCAATTTGTGTGTTTATTTTTTTGGCAAAAAAACTTTGGAAAACTAGCTAAACATGGTCTAAAATCAGGGGACTCTTAAAGTAAATGGAGGCCCGGTGCAACACAAAAAAAATAAGGCTCCAAATATGAATGTACACATGTATAATAAATCAAGATTTGTATTAAACTTCATCTATAAAGCTTTTATAAGTGATCTCTAAGACAATATTTAAGAGATTCAAAAATATTGATACATAAGGTTCAAGGATGACTCCTATTTATAATCGTAGGCTTACCCACTTTATTATTTTTTCGATGTGGGACAAATAATAGTTATGAATTTAATTTTTATTTAAATAGTTTCCAAAAAGTTGAAAAGTTGATAATATTATTAGGAAAATAATTAATTTAAAATATATAATTAAAATCTAAGAGTTCAACCATAACTTGGAAAGTATATATATGAATTTAATGTTGAAAAGTTGATAATCGCTAATAATTACTTTAAACAATACAATTAAAATCTAAGAGTTCAACCATAACTTGAAAATTATATGTATGCATTTAGTTTTTATTTTAAGAGTTCTTATAAAGGTGAAACCACTCAAGTGCCTCGAAAAAAGCCTCTTATATATATATAAATTCTTGTGAGTCCACCCTTTTTTTTAGTCCATGAGTCTTCATCCTAGGCATTGGATGAGACAGATGGATAGATGAGATTGTAGAGACAAAAACACACTTAACACTAATCAATTATCTATGCACTAATTAATTAACTTTGTCTCTCTAGTCTTTAGTTAATCACTTTTGAGCACTTTTGAGTTTCTGAGATTTATGAGTGTAACTTCAGCCCCTATTTCTGTAACTTCAGCCTAAAATGTGATTTCCACTATATAAATTTGAATTTATGAAACTTTAAGACAAGTTTATGTGATTTTAGCCTTTTTATGAGTGTAACTTCAGTCATTACGAGTGTAACTTCAACCATTATTTATGTAACTTCAAACTAAATGTGATTTCGACTATATATATAATTCGGAAACTAATGGCCGGTAATGGAATGACATAGTTTTATAAAATTTCATTATACTATATTGTTTTAGATGTATAAAAGTTGATAATAGTATTTGGAAGTAATAGTTTTAAAAATACAACTAAAATGTAAGAGTATAACCATAATTTGGAAAATATGAATATTATGAAAAAAAATTACACGACATTCCTTAATTAAAAATTAAGATATCATGTGATGCAAATATAATTTATATTAGTATAATAGTAGTAGTTGTGGTGTAGTGAAAATAATGGACACAATGTCAATCTAATCAAATATTTAATATGTATTTAAATACAAATATAACTCTAATACAATTCATAAAAGTAAAAATAACATAACCAGGTGTAGTGAAAGTATTAGTAACAACAACCAAGTGAAATTAATAGTATTAATGCGGGAGTAGTGAAAATAACAATAACTTTAAGATATGTTATATAAAATATATTATAAATGATAAATGTATGAGTCGAACAAAATTTAAATGATAAATAGAGATAGTTTGGGTAAAGCCGAATACCAAACCTACTTTGCTATTAAACCGATCCGATATCTGATCCGAATCCGATCCAAATTTGTGGATATCCGATCCGAAAGTTAAGTTTGGATCGGATATTTGATCCGAAATCTTTGGTTTTGGTTTGGATATGGATATTAGAACTAAAATATTTGGATATTCGATCCGATCCGAAACTATAATATTCTAGTATAATTTCGAGAAAATACAATGTTATTTCAGAAAAAAAACCTTTTAAAAGTTTAAATTATAAGAGAAATATGTAAGTGGTATTTAAATTTTACGTCGAGAACATTAAAGTAAGAATACTAAAGAAAATCATCATGTAAAACAATGAATATGATCGTGTTTCAAACTTAATTTTAATGTAAATTCCAAAATATGAATATCCGTATCCGATCCGATTATTTTGGATATCCGAACACTGGATATCCGATACATTTGGTTTGGATATTGGATATCTAAATTTAGGAATTCTAATTTGGATATCCGATCCGAACTAGCACTTTGGATCGGATATCCGATCCAGACTCTGCCCTAACTTGAAGTTAATGAATTGACCCGCTAATTTAGGAACAAGATCGGCCGGAGGCTTAGGCTGACACATAAATGTAAACAATTGTTGGAAAGTGAATATAAACAATTGTTGGAAAGTGAATATTTAAAATATATTAAACAAATTAAAAAAAGAAAATGAATATATAACTTACCACAACCGCCCATGCCATATACACCAACAATGTTAACTTGATTGTCTTGTAAAGCTATCAGTATTTTCCGCACAAGCATTTCTCTCGATTCCAAGCCATCTGCGAACTGACCGGGAATATATTCAAGTTCATCGTCTCTTCTAGCTCTAGTCACCGGATCCGAAGGATATTTAAGAATCATAGACTTGATATCATTGACCATAATTTCAGCTATTTTACTCATATCATGACGATGACGGTAAATTTCCAAGCGGAAAAAAAGGCAATCACAGTATATATGCGGCTTGCCGTTTTCCTCGATCTGCTTAGAGCCGGAATTCTTGCTCAAAGCATCCATAACTTCCAACCCTACTTTAGCACCATCAGGCAGACCCTTTTTGAAGTTCTCATCATCCAGAAATGACATCAAGCTCCCCATATGTTTACGCCACTTCCCCACATTCTCTTTGATTAAACTTTTATCAACTGGCTGGACATCCTCATTATTTTTTGGAAGCAATAATTCCTCTTCATCATCATGATCATTACTCTCAATCTTCTTCCGAATTATACCCTCGGCTTTGCTCAAAATAATCGCCATCTCATCCCCGTCTTTTGTGAGCTTTTTGAGATCTTCATCATCTAACAGTTTAACCACAGCAACAGCCGCATCATCGCTTTGTATAAACTTTGTAAACTCCTCAGCAAGATCCTTCATAACATCGCTCGCTACCTTGGCAACTTTCTTATAGTCAGCATCCTCGTCAGGACGAATTACTACTCCATCACCGGCCTCTTGCTGGCTGCATTTCTTCTTTACCACATCGATCACAATGTCGAAAAGTTCCCTATCCTCTTTCCATAAGTTTTTCAAACCACGACGGTCTATTACTTTCACCACCATTTCAGCGACCCCTTCTTCTTTCATAAGCTTCTTCATTTCTTCTCTAGCAATCATATCAATAACATTTTCCAGCCAATTTGCAGTTTGTCTTGTCATCACCTCCAGATTCTGCTTGCCTTTCATCACTTTTTCATCAAGGTCCAGCTTCTTATCACATAAATCTTTAAGCTCTTTCCGCAGTTCAGTCATGTTATCTTCAAAACTCTTGATGAACCTTAAATATTCTACTATTCTATCGACAACCAAATTCTTAAACGTCCCCGCCACAGCTTTCACACCGCCCAATATCGGGTCTGACATTGTTACTCTCTCAAAACTCACACACTCTTTTTGTTTGTTGTTTGAATTTGGCTGAAAATAACTTCCAAAAGTAAGATTTTTTTTTTGAGTGCTCAAAAATAACAACTTGGAAACTAAAATCAGAGTAGAACAAAAGCAATTAATTTCATTCACTTCCGTGTAATTCTTCAAATTCTTATACGTTTAGAGAAGTTGTTGCAAGATTTAAATAGATCAGGAGGCCGATTTGTTACTATTAAAGTCTCGAAATGGCAGAAATTTTTTATATAATATGACCAAGATTAAGTCTACTTTATTTATCATAATATATATACACAACAGCTGGTTTGTGTTGCTTGATAATAGTTGGAGACATCAGACATGTGCATTGTGCAATATTCAACGAAACGAACGTTAAGTTGTTGTCATTAAACAACGAGGCTGTATTCGCGGAGTAATACTTTTGGGTGCTCTTTAAGGCAACACTTTGACCATATTTTTCTTCTTGTATACACTTTCGACAAAAAATATATTTTTGAGACTTTTTCATTGCAAATCCAAATATGTTAATTTCGTCTTTCAAAGGTTCTTAGTTTTTTTTTCGGAATTTACGTTTAAAGTTCTTCAAGTTTAACCTCAAAGAATTAAATGTTACCAATTGATTGGGTTGAAGGGAGTATCTAACTATTAAAAGAGATTGGATCAGTTCATCGGAGCCTTCTCTAGTTTATACTTCGTATATCAGAGTAGCAACAATCGTGCTCAGTTGTCTACAGGTCTTCTTCATGATCGAAGTTTGAAAAAATAATTTCAATTAGAATTTATCTATGATGGTATTACTTTAGATACCTTACCAAGTAATACCAATAAAACTAAGGGTTTCTTTAGATATTTAGGATCTACTATTCAGAAAGATGGTGACCTAAATGGAGATGTCGCTCACAGCTATTCGGTAATAATTGGAGACATCAGACATGTGCATTGACTAAATGTTAATTAATCAAATAAGCTGCTGTCATAAAAGAGCCAGCTGCATTTGCGCCGGTAATCAATTGATTAAAAATAAAGACGGCATTTATATTGACTAGATCCGGTCGTCGCTTATTTACATATCAGAGAAGCAATAATCGTGCTCGGTTGTCTAATGCTTGTACTATTCTTTATCATAATCAACATAATAAAATTAACATTCAATTACGACTTGGGAGTTATCTATCATGACAGTACATTAGTATAAAGTCATGTTATCCTCTAAGTGCTTATATAATTCAGGTACTCTTTTATCCTATCGCCAACCAAAGATTAAACCGGTTCTCCGACTGCTACAAGTCTTTTTCAGTTACAAAAACAAATATCAGAACACCAGCAATTGTGCTAAGTTGTCTACCAACTGCTACAAGTCTTTTTCAGAGTATAGAAAAAGAAGTACGGAGTATTTATTTAACACTAATACGCAAAGTCAACTGAAACAGTTACATAACAGCTCAGCTAAACTATGATCAATCATAAGATCATTTAAGGTAAACGATATTAGAGCGAGCTCGGACATACAAGCACAAGTGGTCACCACTCTGTAATAAAGAGGCTTGTATGAGAACCCGAGTTTAGGCATCCTGTCTCCAATGCTCTAACCTAGTTTTCAGTTGTCACTAGTTCAAATCATGGAAGTTCAGCTAATTAGCGGTACCAGTCGTGATTGCGATAACAGTCAGTCAGTCGGCTAAATCATGGTTGCCTACCATGACGGTTTGGTGATTCCAATGTCGCGATTTATCACGACTTGTTTTTTTATCAGCCCTATAAGCTTTATCAGTAAAATATTACGCCGGTTATAATTGACAACCATTGCATTTGACAGTGTCTACGAATTTACATGACAGGCCGATATTTTAAGGGAAATGATAACGCAACTGCAATTTCCTTTAAAAAGTTAAGTCTAAGGATACGTTACTATTCACTGTCTCACACAATTATGAGTGACATTAGTTATTTAGTAGTGGTGTTATGCGTCCTTATTTTAATAAGGAGTATCAACTATCAATCATGCAACATTACAACTATAAAAGTCACAATCATGAGCACATTAGTATTCCGTCACTCAGTCTCGATCATTTGTTTATCTTTTCTTACAATAGAACTCGGGAATAATAGAGGTAGTAAACAAATGACTAAGATGGAGCATTAAAATTGTATATTAATTAAACTTAAAAAGCAATAATTAAAAACAGTAGAAATACCTAAAAGTGATTATGATTAATCATGGAAGCTTAACTGCGCAATAACCGGCGTTGATTGAGGGTAGTGACGCCTTTCAATTGAAGTATCCAACGAAAACATTGCAACGGCTTCATGATTGAAAATTACTCCAATTTAGGGATTTTTGAGAAGTCTTGGTATACTTGCAAAGTCACAACCCTTAATGAATTTTAGTAAAAGTGCTAATTAAACCGTAACTTGATTTAATCGTGAAATTAGGTTTCATAAATTTGTTACCTAAAAATTTTCAATGAAAGAGGGTTCGGATTTCTTCTAAGCAAGTCGGAGAGCGGTTGAAAAACTAAATGAATCACCAATTGCCCTCCCACATGCCTCATTGCGAGAAGAGATTCGACCCATTTTCATTAAAGACAAATATGTCCGATTTTAAATGAGAATTTGTGGGAAATAAACACATAAGTTTTACCCAAAGTGAAATTTAAGTCCCCTTTCTTTCATTACAACCAAATTTAAATCAGAAAATTACTTTATAATTCAATGTACTCCCTCTATTAAATCTCACACATATTTTCATTTTTTTTTGACACAATTTATGTATGAAGAAAATCTTTAAATTTCTGAGTAATGTTTAAGAGAAAATAGTGTCAAGTGTGATCTTGTTTGATTCGCCTTTATATCTATAACAATAATATCAAATTTTTATATTTTTTCATAATGTAAAAATCAAGATACTAACGTTATAATTTGTGCATTCGCAAACGTTTAAAAGAGAAATGATGTATTTGAGATTGAATAGAGGACGTATCAAATGTAAGATAAGTCGGTTGGACTTGATTCAGACGGGGCAACCCGTCTTATTGCTTCTAACGGGTCATCGAAGACTGTGCAGTATTCAACGAGACAAACTTTTAAAAAATCAAATACACTGCTGTCATCGAAGAGTCAGCTGCATTTGCGCCGGTAATACCTAACGATTAAAAATAAAAACGGCATTTACATTGACTAGATCCGAGTCGTCGCTTATTTAAATATCAGAGATGCAACAATCATGCTCAGTCGTCTACTACTTGTACAATCTTGTCATAATCAGCATAATAAAAACTAAGATTTAATTAGGAGTTACTTCCTCCGTTCCGGTGAATTGTTATCATTTTATTTTGACAAAAAGACCAAGGAAGGAGTGGGGGACCATTTATAGTTCACTTAATTAGTGGATGACAAATGAACAATAATCTCATTGGTAATCAAATTTCTCATAGAAAACCTTCTCAATATAGAAACGACAACTATTCATTGAGACGACGTAACAAGGAATATGACAACAATTGACCGTGACGGAGGGAGTATCTATCATGACACTACATTACTATGAATTTGTCTAGTTTACAAAAATTCACAACGGGTAAGACTATACAAGTATTACCTGGTGATAGCTGGAGACGGGTTTGAATTGTGCAATATCAACGAGCCGGAAACTTAATAAATCATCGGCTCCTGTCATTTTAAAGGACTGCATCATCGGCTCCTGTGCAAGTCAATAGTTTACATTTGCTTTATTTGTTTCTCTCACAAAATAAAGCAAAGGTAAACTATTCATGGGATAGAGAGACTAGTAAATGAATTATGAAGTAGTTAATTAACACTAATATGCCAAGTCAACTGAAACAGTAATATAACAGCTCAGCTAAACACATAATCATATTAGGGGAACTCGAACAATCAAGCATAAGTGGTCACAGTTCGAATCATGGTAGCATTAGTCAGTCGGACAGTTGGTCAAATAATAATTTCCTACCATGACGCGTTAGTGAGTCCAATCTCATGGATTATCACGACTTGTTATTCCATCCGTACTATAAACTTTATCGGTAAAATACCGGTTAGGCTTAATGGCATAGCCCGAATTCACATTTAAGGGCGAAAATTAGTCTTACTGTGATGAACAAATAATGACCCAACGTAAAATTAATTTAAAAAATTGAAAATTTTAACTAAAACATTTGAATTTTAGCTTTTACTTTTCCTCAATCCACCACTAGCCAGACTATATTTTAATACCGAGTACATCAACTATCGAGCATACAAGTCTATCATTTGTTAATTACTTTTGATTACAATACCCAAAATAAATAATATTGATAAGGAAAAATAACAATTTACCACCTATTATATTCCCAATTTTAAACCACCTAACTTTTATGTTTATCCCTATTCCCTACCAATCTCACTTTTGTGCATACTATCGGGACGGTTTTTTTTATTTATCGATTCGACTTCATTTTATTGTCTTACGTAAATTTGCAATGACTAATATACCCTTACACATTACATAGGCTTATTTATTGCTTCTCATTTTAACATCATTCTTCGCCCTCTGTCGTCAAAATTCCCTCTATCTTCAACCTCTATCACAAATAGCTAATATCTCCTGGGTTATTCCTTTCATCGTAGTTAATTTTTCTAATTTAAGGATACGGATTGTCGGTAAGTTTAACTTAAATTTCTGGGTTAATTTTAATTCTGGGTTTTCAGCCTGATTAATTCGTCGGAGGTCACGATTTGTAGGTGACTTTACAAGCTTGATTAATACGGATTGCCGTTGGGGTCTTAAATTATACAACTAACGAAACAAGGCAATGGTAGGATGATATATGAGAATGGTCGGTAAGGGAATAGCGGTCTTTGCAAATTTACGTAAGACGATAAAATGAAGTCGAGTTGATAAATACAAAAAACCGTTTTAGACTCTATTTGGTAAAATTAGCTGAAAAGGTAACTGAAATCTTAAAAGTTAACTGAAAACTAAAAAATTAATTGAAACCTGAAAAATTGTAGCGAGTAAGGTAGGTAAAAATTAAGGCCTGAGAAGGTAACTGATTTATTAATAATGTTGGACAAACAAGCTGAAAAAGTAGCTGATTCTTTTTGTGAAATTACATACAAGGGTAGTATAATTACTTAATATTATATGTTGAAAGGGAAAAAAAATTAATCTGATACAAGATCAGATACCTGAAATCTCAAATTGTTAGAAACACATTTGGTTGATGATGCCAAGTTTCATTGTCATTTAATAGTTTGCTTCTTAGTTATGATTTATAGCATTTGAAGCTCTCAATTATTTCTCAAGTATGGTGCAAGGATGATCAAAAATGAAGAAAGTATTACCCTAAGTCAAATGTTGTAAACGAACGTGTGTAACATTCTTAGTTTGTTAAGTGACTGCAAAACTATGCAGCAGTGCACGTCACTGTGGCACTGTGTTTCTGACACAACGAAAGGAGAAATTTTTGAATGAGTTTATTTGTCAAAATATTCAACTATGTCTTTCTAAATGATTTCTGATTTTCAAAGAAACAAATGATAAATTACGGTGGGAGTAGTGAAAGTAATAATAGTAATAACGAATGTAATAAAAGAAATAATACTAACAATAAAAAAAAAGTATATATGAAAATTTAACTGACCAATTGGTTAAAGTAAAATATTAATAGTGAGAGTAATGAATTGTCTAATAATTTATTTTATCGTAATTCTAAGATATGTCATAAGAAAATATTTTGATGATAAGTTTATGAATTATACAACTTTAAAACATATTTAATTAAAATAAGTTTTAATGATAAATATAGGTAGCCCGGACGGAGCCGGACACAAATACTAGCTAGAAATAAAAGAGAGAGGAATGGGGTAATTTGAAAGAAACATAATAATATCTCGAATTTGAGAGGTGATGATTGAGGCTCATATATTATAGTTATACTAGTTTTAAACCCGTGCAAATTGAACGGGTATGTTATACAAGATTTTGTTATAATAAGAAATTATAAAAATCTATGATATTTTGTATATTAATTAATTATCTTCTTTTAAATTTAATAATCTTTAGAAATAAATTTTAAAGTGAAGCAGTAAAATATCCATACTTTTTGTTTAACAATTTCAGTTGTAAATGTAATAATTGATTTTTATAAATGTCATTTGTAATATTAACATAAATGATACGTCTTGCATACTTATACGGAGCACAAATTGTTACCCATTTTTCATTTAGTAAAACTCATGCACGAATTAAAATGAAAATTTTGACCCGTGCATATTTAAAGTGGGAATTTTCACATGTGTATAAGCTAAGTATCTAATATAATTTTTAAAAATCGTACTGGATATACTGCAATTTGTATAATTAAAACCGTGTATTGTAATGTAAACATATATCAAAACCATTTTGTATATTTTTGTTGTCCTCGACCATTTATGAGCTTATGAAGATATACATTTTAGGTTTATATACAAATATACAATAATCTAAATATGGCTCAACATACATTATCACCTAATACTTATTCCGTTCCATTGAGTTCCTTACGTGTTTCATTTTGAATCATTCCATTTGATTCTTTACGTTTATTTTAGCCATTTAAATCTTTCTAAAAAAATTATCTACAGAGTAAATGTCCATAAATCAATGGACGGTATTTCCCATTTATATTTTTGTATATGCATATTACGCAGTTCGTAAATTTTTTTAAAGTTCTAATGATTTTCCCTACTTTAATTTTTTTGCCGTATTTTTTACTCTAATTAAATACTCGTTTATGATTGGCTCGATATCCAGATATGAGAGGATATTTAATTCATTATTACTACCACATGGTTAACCACATTTATTATTTAGTCATTTTTAATTTATTTTTTTTATCTTAGCTTATGTTTTTTTAAAAGTGGTACCGTATAATTAGAACTTATATGGCCTATTATTTAGTTTGTTTATATATTATTAACTGTTGGAAATAAAAATATTAGGCCATATAAGAGTCTATGATAGTTTCATGCTTATGGGGTCTTATAATTCACAATTTTTATACTCAATTTGTATATTATTTTAAAAAATAAATATTGTTATTGCACATAATAGTTAATGTTTAATAAAAACGGCATTTGCGCCGGTAATACCTAACGATTAAAAATAAAAACGGCATTAACATTGACTAGATCCGAGTCGTCGCTTATTTATATATCAGAGATGCAACAATCGTGCTCAGTCGTCTACTACTTGTACAATCTTGTCATAATCAACATAATAAAAACTAAGATTTAATTAGGAGTTAATACTTCCTCCGTTCCGGTGAATTGTTATCTTTTTATTTTGACAAAAAGACCAAGGAAGGAGTGGGGGACCATTTATAGTTCACTTAGTGGATGACAAATGGACAATAATCTCATTGGTAATCAAATTTCTTATAGAAAACCTTCTCAATATAGAAACGACAACTATTCATTGAGACGACGTAACAAGGAATATGACAACAATTGACCGTGACGGAGGGAGTATCTATCATGACACTACATTACTATGAATTTGTCTAGTTTACAAAAATTCACAACGGGTAAGACTATACAAGTATTACCTGGTGATAGCTGGAGACGGGTTTGAATTGTGCAATATCAACGAGCCGGAAACTTAATAAATCATCGGCTCCCGTCATTTTAAAGGACTGCATCATCGGCTCCTGTGCAAGTCAATAGTTTACATTTGCTTTATTTGTTTCTCTCACAAAATAAAGCAAAGGTAAACTATTCATGGGATAGAGAGACTAGTAAATGAATTATGAAGTAGTTAATTAACACTAATATGCCAAGTCAACTGAAACAGTAACATAACAGCTCAGCTAAACACATAATCATATTAGGGGAACTCGAACAATCAAGCATAAGTGGTCACAGTTCGAATCATGGTAGCATTAGTCAGTCGGACAGTTGGTCAAATAATAATTTCCTACCATGACGCGTTAGTGAGTCCAATCTCATGGATTATCACGACTTGTTATTCCATCCGTACTATAAACTTTATCGGTAAAATACCGGTTAGGCTTAATGGCATAGCCCGAATTCACATTTAAGGGCGAAAATTAGTCTTACTGTGATGAACAAATAATGACCCAACGTAAAATTAATTTAAAAAATTGAAAATTTTAACTAAAACATTTGAATTTTAGCTTTTACTTTTCCTCAATCCACCACTAGCCAGACTATATTTTAATACCGAGTACATCAACTATCGAGCATACAAGTCTATCATTTGTTAATTACTTTTGATTACAATACCCAAAATAAATAATATTGATAAGGAAAAATAACAATTTACCACCTATTATATTCCCAATTTTAAACCACCTAACTTTTATGTTTATCCCTATTCCCTACCAATCTCACTTTTGTGCATACTATCGGGACGGTTTTTTTTTATTTATTGATTCGACTTCATTTTATTGTCTTACGTAAATTTGCAATGACTAATATACCCTTACACATTACATAGGCTTATTTATTGCTTCTCATTTTAACGCATTCTAATCTTTTGCTATCAACTGGAAAAATCGGCAATTTAAACATGGAACCCTAAAATTCAATTTTTCCCATTTCTTCGTCCTGTGTCATCAAAATTCCCTCTATCTTCAATCTCTATCACAAATTAAATAGCTAATATCTCCTGCGTTATTCTTTTCATCGTAGTTAATTTTTCTAATTTAAGGATACGGATTGTCAGTAAGTTTAATTTAAATTTCTGGGTTAATTTTAATTATGGGTTTTCAGCCTGATTAATTCGTCGGAGGTCACGATTTGTAGGTGACTTTACAAGCTTGATTAATACGGATTGTCGTTGGGGTTTTAAATTATACAACTAACGAAACAAGGCAATGGTAGGATGATATATGAGAATGGTCGGTAAGGGTATAACGGTCTTTGCAAATTTACGTAAGACGATAAAATGAAGTCGAGTTGATAAATACAAAAAACCGTTAACAGAATGGACAATAAGTGAGATTGATGTGGATAAACATAAAAGTTAGACTTTATTTGGTAAAATTAGCTGAAAAAGTAACTGAAATCTTAAAAGTTAACCGAAAACTAAAAAGCTAATTGAAACCTGAAAAATCGTAACTGATTTAATAATAATGTTGGGCAAAAAAGCTGAAAAAGTAGCTCATTCTTTTTGTGAAATTACATATTGAAAGGATAAAAAAATTATTTAATATTATATATTGAAAGGATAAAAAAATTATTTAATATTATATATTGAAAGGATAAAAAAATAATATGATACAAGTAGCATTTTATTTCCGGTATCTAATTAGGATAAATAAGTTACTTGCCAAACACACGTGAACAAATCAGCTACATAAAATTTTAGTCAAAAAAGTTACTTTAGTCAAAACAGGTACCTGAAATGTCTTACCAAACAGGGTCTTAGGTGGTTATTTGTAAAGTAGAATATAATAGTTGGTAAATTGTAAAATTGGGAACATAATAGGTGGTAAATTGTAATTTGTAAAGTTACTTTTGTAGCAATTGGGAAGGTTCGTCAAGATATATTTGCACACTTAGAATAGTCCTTCTCGTCAACTTCCAATTCACATAGTTTGGGAGCTTCCATTCCCCCTGATGAGAAGGATTCCATACCATGGCACTCATCAATAGAAACAGTCTCCAAGGACGGCAATTTGGGAGCAACTGCGTATAAACCACTTCATTTCTGAGCAACTGCGTAGAGACACGTGATGCAATTTGGGGAGTTTTTTTTCAAAATGGGGCTCATAATCAAAGAAGTTAATAAAATGGGTGTTTTTTCAAAGTTATTACCCAAAATGGGTCCACGTCAGCCCGAAGCTAGGTTCGGACCAAAGTCGCTCTCCCGCTAAGCGATTAGGTGTCAATAATCCAATATACACTATTTGAAAAGGCAAAAAAAAAAGGATTTTCTATCGTGTACCCTTGTGTTTTCTCGAATTCTAACAAATACCCTCGATTTTTAAGAAACATCTGATATACCCCTGAACTCCTATATTAGTTTCTAAAATACCCCAATTATCCAAATTTGAGTTTTTGAATGGTTACTTAATGTCAGTAAAAATTGTATATTGATGAGTAAATAAGGATTTTATTGACGATTACAAGTGTTTTTGACGAATAAGCAACTAAAACCGTCAAAATATAATATTTAGAATTGTAAAATTTTAGCATTTAGGGTATTTGTAGAACAATTTATTGAGTTTAAGGGTATCTTGTGTGATTTTGAAAATCCGAGCGTATATCGTAGAATCTGAAAAAACACAGGGGTAGAGTCGCTGAGGAGGAGAGCGACTTGCTATAGTGGTCGCTTTTCTGGACAGTGAATTGCTATAGTAATTTTTTTTTTTTTGCTGCAATTTTACTCTCCAAAATCAATCCAAGTCGCTCTCCGGCTGAGCGACTTTGTCCCAAACTCAGTTATTTTATATATTTTTCTACTTATTTACAAGTTGCTAAAGTCGCTGAGGAGGAAAGCGACTTTACCTCAAGTCGTCCTTCGGCTGAGCGACTTTAAACCTTAATCCAGCTTCGTCAAAACCGATCCTACGTGGGCCCATTTTTTATAATTACTTAGAAAGAAAACCCACTTTGCTAATTAATACTCCCTCATATTTATAATAACATTCTCCCTTTTCATTTTCCTCTATTCACAATACTTTCCCCTTCCCTTTTTTTGGTAAACTTTTATACTTATTTTAATCACATCACCCCACAATAATACCTCATAATACCCATATTTTATCTTATTTTACTTACTCTACCCCACAACAATAATTATTTTAAGGGTTTTTCTACATGGTACCCCTGTATTTTTCCAAATTCTACTTGGTACCCCTCGTTTTTTCAAAATGTACATGATACCTCTAAACTTAATGAAAACCTCTCAAAATACCCAAAATGCACTAATCTGCCTGTTTTAAACGTTTATGTTTATGCACTTTTCATTGATCTTTTGACAACAATTTTGCATGTCGTTATCATAAATATCCTTTAGACAATCGCAAACATATTTTCTTTGTAAAAATTAACTGTTTTAAAACTTGATTTTTAGTAGTTTACTAAGTATAGGGGTATCAGTGATAATTTTAAAAACTAAGGGGTACCACGTAGAATACGAAAAAACATAGGGGTACCGTGTAGAAAAACACTTATTTTAATAACTTTACACCACAATAATACCCTCAATACATTTTCTCTCTCCAATCACCTCACCCTACCACAATTCTTTACCATATTTAATTACTCGCCCGGACGGTTTTTGGCCATTTTTTAATGAGGAAAATTATTATGAATAAGAGAGAGTATATTGTTAGAACTACGAAGTATTTTTTAAAAAAACTCCAATTTGGGCGCAATTAAGGGCTCTGAAGAAAATGACAACAACCTTGAACATAATCTAATCTCCACCCTCTCTAATAATGGTAGTACTCGAACTTTATTCCTTTTTTCAGACAGAAAACACTGAATATTCTCACTGAGTTCTATCTTCACTTCTTTTAGTTTTGGAGCAATAAAGGATCCTGACCAAAATGATTCGATGTTATCACAAGACTGCAATTCAACACTTTCAAGTGATGGAAATTGTATTTCAGTGTGCGGTTTGGTAGCAAACTTGGCGATGCTCAATAAGTCTAACTTTAGGATCCTCAGGTGAGGGAAACTATAAACGATTTCTTCTCCGTCGCCAACTAGCTCATCCTTAATTATTACTTCTATGTCTGAAAAATTTCTAATCTCAAGATTCTCGAGTAACTGCAATTGTTCTTTACCTTTACTGAATAGATCAGCAGAGAATACATATTTACAACATAAATCAATAAGGGAGAGGGTGCGAATATTTTTGAGTAAAATGCAAGGGCAAAATCTCCAGTTTTAAACTCTGCAACGTTATTTCTATTAGACGTTCACAAAACGATACAACAACATCATCGTCTTTACCGTCAAACAATTGTTCCAATGACTTGCATCCACTAACACAAAGGTTTTTTAAGTACGGAAGTTGAGAATATGTGCAAAAGACCTCCCCATTTCCCGTTGAAACTGAGAATAGGAATTTGATATTATCGAAGTCATTGACTTCCAAATGGGACAATTTGTGAGACACAGAGTGAGGAATTGACACAATTCCATGGATACTACCCAGTCTTAATTGTACTCTCAACACGAGGTACTCGACCTAGTGGACTCCACTCGGTCGAGTATGACGGGATTCGGACCGCGATAAATATACTTCGGGACTTAATTTATAAATAATTATTTACAATTACGTTTCTCTCTCTAGAAATCTAAACCTAATCCTCATACTCTCAAACCCCAACCATCCTAGGGGACTACCACCTGTGAAACCGCCGCGGAACCCTGGCGGCAAGCGTGACCGTCCTAATAAGGAGGACAACTAGTCTGATTATGTAAGTACTTTTTTCATAGTTATTCTTTGACTTTAGCGACCATAGTTGTAATAGAGTTGTATTTTGTTGTAGATCGGATTGATGATGCGATGTGTACTTGTGCAAGTGTGATGATGGCTAATTGCAGGAACGCTAAAAGGTAGGGTTTCCATACTCAGTAATTGTGTGTATTTATCATTGTGATAAGATGATTATTGACTCTTGATATGTGACTGATGATGATGATGATGATGTTGATGGGGTCGACGGGTTGTACTGTAGTTAATGGAGGTTTGGTTGTTTTGAAAGAAACTGGTAATGTCAAGTGAAAAAAAAATTGGGTTTTGTTGTTTTGAAAAGCCATAAATGCAGTATCCTCCAAATACGGGCCGTGTCCACTTGTTTTGGACCGTGTCCAACACGCTATGAATTAATAGAAAACCGACGACACGGTTTTTGAGGTGTCGGACATGTTTTGAGCCGTGTCCGTGTCCGACACGTGGAGGCTATAAAAGGGCCGCGTCCGTGCAACCTAGCTTATATATCAGAGTAACAATAATGATGCCCAGTAGACAGTGTTCTTCATAAATTCATAATCGACGTTATAAATAAATTAGGATTTATTTATAATGGTAGTCTACCATAATACAAAGATACTACTCCCTCCGTTCAATATTAGTTTTCTACTATTTTACTTTTAAGTTGTTCATAATTGTTTCAGTCAAAAACAATCAAGTACTTTGGAGTACAAGTTTATGGTGATTATCTTTGTATGCAAACTGGATGAGTAAGCAACTCCGCTTCCTCGAAGGGGTAACCTACGTATGGGCTCTCCAAAGACTAGGATCTTGATGTCACCAAAAAAAAAAACTACTGGCATCTAAGTCCACCTACACAAGTAGCAAACACGGCCCTGAGGGATTACTAGAAATCGTAACAACATCCTATTACCAAAACCATGCCAACAAATCTTCCTTTTACTCTTATGGTGATTATCTTTGTATGCAAACTGTAGTGTAGCAAAATCCAATATGCTTACCAGTCAATAAATCACCTTAAGCTTCTAATTTACTCTTATGACGATGCCTTATCCTCCATTCTTTGTTTTTCTTTTCTTTAAGGATTCACTAATACAACACTATCCCTATCTATAAAATGTCGTATTGTCGGAACATAATTGATGAGTGAACTCTCTTAACATTAGCCAACTCTCTTTTTTAGTTTATCGATTGCAATTTCTTTTCTCAAATCAATATACAACAACGAGAAATGCAAAAATCAATTGAAAATTCATAAGTTATATACAGCACAATAAATTAAGGATCTATGTATATCGTGCAAAATTTGCACAGGTTTAAACTAGTTTTAATATTAAAAGACGCCATAGATGAAAGAATGAGAGCAAATATTCAAGAGAACATAACTCACTTAATACTAAACATGGCTACAGATTCACTGTGATTCTTCCGCTTTCTCATTCTAAACTTCGTTGTATACATACTCTTCACATAAACTCCGTTGTATACTCTTTACATAACTTCCACACCAAAACCTAATTAACGACACACATAAGCTCAAACATTCAAACACCATACATATACATCATACAATCACATCATATTAACATCAACATGCATACTAATCATTAATCACAATCTCAACAACAAATCAATTAAACTAATTAAACTCAAACAACGCTTATCAATCTCAAACAGTTACCTTCTGCGATCACTGAATTACTCCCTTTAATGGCGGACTTTGCCTCAATCTCAAACATTAGGCAAAATCTCTTCCACCTCTCTTTAATGGCGGACTTTGCCTCAATTACTCCCTTCACAATCACCGAGGAGAGATACGAGGTCAAACGGCGCGGAAAGAGGATGACGTGGCGGCGTGATTTACGAGGCTCCGGATTGCCACGTAAGCGAGGGCCACTTGGTCTCACTCTCCAGCTGACATGATAATCACAGAAAACGTGAGTCTGGGTTACATTTTGTTCCAATATGAAGACGGGATAAATATATATACAAAACAATTTTCTAACTTATAATAGTTTATCGGGGAAATTGGTCACATTTGTTGTTAAGTTTGTGACGAAAATTGTCTGTTTTCAATAAAAATTGATGAAATTCAATTGTTAACCCGACGTTTGTTACCTTGGAAAATTTTGATGGTGAAATTCACATTTGTTGGTAAGTCTTTTTCAAATTAGAAAATTTTGATTGATTATAATTTGTATTTACAAGTTTAGAAAATGACGATTACTTTTATAAAATCATTCTTTTTGTATATAAGGGAGACGAGCCCTAGAAACTAACTAGCTATTACACGAGTAATAGTCATCCCAAGAATGTTTTCTCGCAAAATATATCGTAATTCTACATGAGGAGCATCAAGTAAAATGCCATTGAGGTCGGAATTAACTCCCGACTGGCAAGCCAGTCAGCAACTAATAACTACGTTATTTACATGATTTTCATGCCCTAAAACCCTTGCTTATCCCCCAGTTATGATTATGGTAGGATTCGTGCTCAATTAGCTCGAAATAAATAAAACCAGACTTTTGGGTACATGACTACATGGTTCGCTATTTGCATGTTTTGGTCCATTGTAGCCTTGTTGGTACAATAGAAGCCCAACATGCACACCGCATGACATTGGGGAGGGCAACAAACCAACCAACCCACAACCCAAAAAGAAAGGAAAAAACCCACGCCGGACAAGGCAAAACAAGTCGGTCATGCGAAATGAAGCCGATCGAGCAAAGTGAGGTCAATGAAGAAGGAGTCGTGCGAAGTTGGCTGTGCGAAACGAAATGAACCATGCAAAATGTCATTTTCGCGCACGGTTCACCCAAGCCTTATACGACCTCTTTTTGCGTGTATAAATGGTCCAAAACTAAAAAAAATCTATCTACCTTCACTTACAGCATTTTCGAAAGAGAAACTCAACAACTCTCCTTGTAGTTGGATCTATTGTGAATTCCCTTTCATCTATTTGAATATTCAAGCTTTCATTTTTTTTCATTTCTTCTTGTCTATTTCTCTTTATTTGTTCTTGGTGATCTCTTTCCTCCTTTAGGTCTTCTTTGTTTTAGTTATATGAGTTTGGTTTTCTAGTAATGTTTGAATTATTTTTATTACTTGCCACTAAAAATTTCATCTTTGACTTTATTTCTTGTTTAATCTTAGCTTGATTAGGTAATCCTCTTCATCTAATTAATAACTAGTGCAGATCTTGTGTTATTGCACGGTATTTTAGATCTACCGTTTAGAGAATTTTAGGTTTTTAATTTGGGATAATATTACGTTGATAGGTCTTACAAAGTTACAATGCTACGGTCGCAATGTGTAAAACACAACTCATTTATTAGCATTAAATGAACAGAATGTTTTAATAGTGGTCTGTCTTACTCTATAATTTATGTTAAAAAAAATTGTATTTCCTTACAACTCGTCATATCAAACATTTATGTGTAAGACCTTACAAATAAAAAGTTTTTCTATATAAAACCATTCAAAAACCTAATTTGTCATTTACAAAATCATGTACTTATATATTATGTTTCTTGAGTCATAATTATTATACTTAAAAATATCGAAATCTATAATAGAGTGTGATTTTATGTTGTACATCGAGCTGATTTTCGTATCTTATAACATTACATTAATTTTATTTGCATGAATTTTAAAGTGTTGTGAGGTTATTCTGATGGAGTATATTATGATAAAAAAAATTTTATTAAATATAATATTTAAAATAAAATATGTTAATAATATTGTATAAAAATATATTCAGTTGTTTTATATATGTAGATTTTTTATACAACACATAATTCAATAATCTAATGATGATATAATCACTTATGGGCCTAACTTATAATATTTTTAAAGAATAAGTAGCTAATAAAGGCCCAATCTATTGTTGTGAAATTTGAGCGGGAAAATTTCATTGGTGACTTATTATTTTTGTAGTAGGGGGATTGCATGTTATTGAGTAAAAATATCATTTGTATCATAATTAATATCAAATATTCAAACTTTGTTGCTTTTGTGTGCACAATAATCATGATCAGTGAGTAGTCTTTGAACTATGGTTTGATTAATTCCAAAACATGAGTAGTTAACATAATCATTCTCACTTTAATTGGGTTGTTGAGGGGGATATTTATGGTTTACCAAAGGAATCTGTTTGTTTAATGTTTATTTGGGATTCTTGTTGGTTTTGACCCTTGACCGACCATCAATGGAAATTGATTAGGTTGGGACGACTACCCCATCCAGACTACTCGCCGACTTGGTTGAATCCATAAGGGGGAACACAAGGAGGGTGCCCTTGGTTAGGAGTTTGAAATTTACCTTTAGGAAAAGGATTGAGATGATCGTAGAATTATCACGAGCTAAACAAACCTGACCAATAGTACTTGGGTACCTTGAGAATGGAGCGCTTTTGGGTATTTTGGTATTGTATTGGTGAGTCCAACTTACAAACCCGGGAGGGAGGTGAGTTGGGGTTACTAGTGTCCAAACACGAACTCCGGAGGGAGGTGTTTTCCGAATTAGAGGTGTTTCTCCTTAACACATCACCCTTGACAACTAGCTGACAGGATTATGATAGTAATTGTGATTGTCAATGGAGAGATCATGCCCTAGGCCTCTTATCAATTGAGTAATTAGACCTTGACATTTAGCTTATTATTAATCTCTAGTGTTTGCATTAGTTTAATTTTAATTTTAGTGTCATTTAATTTAGAATAAAAATGATTGGCGATCACTCCTACTCCTTGTGATTCGACCCTTAATTACTTAGTGCGACAAAACTCGTTCACTTGCGAGATATTTAAGACTATATCAGCAACTTGATTAGATTCACGATATGTATGCTCCAATTTGACCGACTCATTCATGTCCTTGATAAGGTATTTGCAACTTCATAGTACTAATCGTAGACTACTGCTAACCAATTGTTCTTCTTTGACAAGTCAAATACATGACTCATTTTCCATTTGTATAATGAGTGTGGATTCCAATCTCTTTAGCTCTTTCTAATCTAGCTTGTAGAGCTAATAATTCAACCCGCATAGAAGATCATATACCTAATGAGAAGTAAAAGTGAAGAGTATGGATTTTTAGTACCTAAGAAAGGGAAGATTGAAATAGGTATTTTTTAAAATTTCAACTTATTCTTTATTGATTAAAAAATGTTGTACTAAGAAAGAAGATGTCTGATTAAAACAATGATAATCAGTCTGACTGTAACTGGATTGTTTCACAAAGAGAGTGAGATGAAACCGACAGTGTTGTTGATTGTTGCTTTGCTATAATGAAAGTACATAAATAAATTGGACCTGTAAATTTAAATGAAAGTGATTCACACACGATTTTGAATTAGTTCGGCCTACTCTCTAAGGGCCTACAATCAATCTTCATTTTATTGTTTTGTTAATAGGCAGCCTATTCCGAAAACTTGAAACCCTTACAATAAATGGACCAAACAACCTACTCCAGTTGCGACATGATCTAAAGGCGACTCTGTCTTAAACTCAACTCTTTGAATTTGAAAGTCACAGGATCAATTTTCACGGACTTGTTCTCAAAAGAACTCAAGAGAAATGTTTAAGATCCAACTATCCGAGATGAAAGAGCATAGTACTCGGAGAACGGTTGTCATGACAAATAATCTTGAAGACTTTTACAACAATTTGCAAAGATTAAAACACATAAAAACCCTCGAAACAATTATGCCACATATCGCAAAATACATGCCAAATCAGTCAATTAAATGAACAATATTTACAATGTATAAATTGTATAGTTATTCCTATTTAATTAGAAGATATGTTCAGATTTGTATAATATATATGTCATATGTGCCATTGAGCTATTTTTATTTGTTTTATGCACTAGTTTTTAAGAGAGCTAAAAGTAGGATAATAGTTAGTTATTTACTACCCTCCCACTATGATTATTTACAAACAAATGAAACAGCTCAAAACAAAATATGAAACGAAGAGTGTATAAAAATATCCTATTTGTATATACAAAATCTTAGCGGTCTTTTTCGTATCACTAATTTAAGCATAAAAAACATATGCCACGAGTGAATTAGTTAAAATTTAAAACCATGTATAATGTATTTATTTATCTATAGTCATTACTCCGTCGAATCTTTGATTCGCACTTTGCATATATTCAAACTAATTATAACATTGATATAATCATCTATTTAATTTAGGAAAAAATACACTGAGGTGTACAATTGTTCATTAATATCTTCATTATCTTTATAATCTAGCTTACATAAATCTTAGGATATTAGTAATTAAGTTTTTCTATATGCATATATTTGTACGCGTCATCATAACTCTTAAAGATATCATATATATCTTACAAATTAATCAAGTATTTCATCTAGACATCCACATCTAATTAAACCGTGTTTCACAAGATAAAAAGAAAGCTAAAACGTAATAGCAAGACGTCCACAAGTACATTTAAACGAATACAACTACATAATAATTAGTAATGAGTAACATTTTAATAGCGCGCGTAAATTGATTATCTTACCTCACATTTTAATTATAATAATGTAAAAAATAATGTAAAATATTTACAATCTCATTATGTATCATGAATTCATGATAAGTGAAAAATATAAAATTTATACTCTTCACAAGTTGTTTTCATCAATTACTTGAAATGCATTGTTTCTCATCCAATCAACATAAACTCAAGCTAAATATATGACATCAAAAACCATTCTACGATCTAAGATTTTAACACGCTTATAACTTTAGTCTCTTACCACATCTTAAACTAACAAGCTAGTTTTTTTATAAGACCAATTCATTAATTAACTGACATAAGGCACTTGTAGTGGATAAGTACACTTGAAAATCAATCTAATAAGAACTAATTACAAAGAATTCTTATGTCAACTAAGGATCTCAAAACTTGGTATGACAATTCGTCATGTCCTTATATCGATATCTTCATGCATATGCAACCAACTAAACAGCTACTTTTTAAAATGTTTAGCCCAGTTAAAAAAAACCCGCAAAAATAGCAATAAATCCCCTTAACTTTCCCCAATTGTGTGATCATCCACCTTGAGTTTCGATGTAGTAATTAGGCCGAATAACTTTGAGTAAAAGTGAAAATCGACCCAATTTTTGGATTTTCAACCAACAAATTAATTTCATTAATTTATTCAATTTATCAGTACACAATACAACTAATTATAAAATTAAATGAATTACATAAAGTTGAATATATGTATATTTAATCTCATATTATATAAATTATATTATAAATAGTAAATATATTAAGAATATTCTTAAATTATGTCATTAAATTATTGCAATATTCTTAAAATATTTATAATTATTTTGTATTTAGTGTATAATGAGCTTCTACATAAAGTGATTTGATGTTATGATTTAATTTGAAAATAAAAAAATTGGGTTAAATTTCATGTTTTGTCAAAGTTTTGAGGCCTAAATATTACATTTGTACTTCCTCATCCCGGTCATTTGTTGTCTTTTTATTGGCACAAAGACCAAGTAAAAAGCATGAGACAATTTGTGGTTTTTCTTAGTGATAATTGTCCCATGGGGGTTCAAATTATATTGAAAACCTTTATAATATAAAAAGAACAACAAATAACTAAGATATCAAAAAAAAGAAATAAGACAACAAATAATCGGGAGGGAGGAAGTAGTTTATATGGTTTAATCTTTACAATTGGCTAGAGTTAGGGGTTAATATCCTCCTTGGCCCAGAAAATCCTATAAATTATTTTTTCTTTATAATCCATATTTTTGTAATAAAATAAAAATCTCCCTTTCACAAGCTCTATATATATTTCAAGCTTAAGATAAGTCAGCATCATACTAAATCACTCCACTTATTGCATACACAATCACATGGCTGACCATCCGAAACATCTCTCACATCCCCGTCTTCTAGAAATTCGGTTTCTTTACTGTTCTTAGGCACATTGGAAGCGGCAGGATGGTTTTGCTGTTGCGCCCTCTTTTTCCGCCATTGCTTCTATTTGTTCCAGTTCCTGATAGACAATTATTAATCGTCTACTATCAACCCTGCAAGCTCAAATTGGTAGCATTTTACAGTAGACAAACTATAGTAAAAGGCGGTGAATGTTACCAAGCTATAGCTCATCGAATGCAATTCCCAAACTATATTACTCTTTTCTCCAACGAGAAGCAGATTTCGTGCTTGTTATACGAGTATTTCCTGCCAAATGTTTGATATAGCTGAAACATTGTTGAAACTGACCAGTACTACCTATTGGAACCGTAAATTAAACATCGTATTTTGACAGCAAAACTGAACAAAAGAAGGGCATGCCATACTTATTAAAAGGCGCTAGTAATTAGGGAGTATAATATTATGAGTCTTCTTCAGTCATTCCATGTTTTGTTCTTGTTGGGATTTGTCATTGCCTTGCTCTTCAGTGTAGTGCGTAGCTCCTCCAGTTCTTCATCTCCTTCGTTCCATGCTTGTTTCTTGTTGGGATTTGCCAATGCCTAGCTCTTCAGACTTCAGTGCGTAGCTCCTCCAGCTTTTCATCTCCATCATTGTTTGATTCGTCTTGGGTTCCATCATTTTGTAGCTCCTCCATTTCTCCAGCACTTTGGCCACCCTCCTCTTCCTCTTTTCCTCTGTTTGAGACATGAGTCAAATGAGTATGCTCATTAACACGAGACTTAAATTCGTATTTATCGGAAAACAAAATTTCTAGATTTCTCAAAACAATCAATTTAATTAAGTTTTAAATTTTTCATTTTTCTATGGAGCCAAAACAACATCACTCTTGGTTCCGAATTATGATGGAATAAAGCAAAAATGACTCACTAAAGTGACTGCGTTTCTTTCTTATGTGAAGTACTAGTCATTCGATATACTTTATGACAAAATTTTCATCTTGGGTCATTCTTTGTGTTGTTAATACAAGGGTAAGATTGCGTACATCCGACTTCTCCTACCCTGCAATTTGCGAAAGCCATCAAGGCATTGGGTAAAGTCATTCTTGTTGAACTCATCAAGATGCTAACATTACCCCCAGACCCAAGTTGGGTCTAATAAGCATTAGACTTACATTGACCGTTGCATCAAACATCAGATAAAATACCTTAAAAAGGAGAAACATGGGCTAATTTAAAAGAAACATAATAATATCTGGATTTTGTAATAATACTCCATACCTTATGTAGTAATTGTGCAGGTTTGCCAACATAAATTGCAGCTCCTTATTTGCACGCTTAGAATAGTCCTTGTCGTCGATTTCCAATTTACATAATTTCGGAGCATTCGTTCCTCCTGTTGAGAAGGTTTTCATACCATGGCTCTTATACAAACAATCTCCAAGGACGGCAATTCCACGATATCATTATTATTTGAATCTCCGCGTATAAACCACTTCATTTTGAAGCAACAGGCTAGGGTCACGTCATGCAATTTGGGTGCAACTAAAGGCTCGGAGGAAAATGACAGCAAGCTTGGACAAAAAAAAATCTCCACCCTCTCTAATAGTGACAGTTCCCGAACTTCGTTCCTTTTTTCAGAGAAAAAACACTGAAAATAATAACACGCTCTTACCTTCACTCCTTTTAGTTTTGGAGCAATAAAGGATCCTGACCAAAATGATTTGATTTCATCACAGGACTTCAATTCAATACTTTCAAGTGATGAAAATTGTATTCGCGTGTTTGGTTTGGATGCAAACTTGGTGATAGACAATGCATTTAACTTTAGGATCTTAAGGCGTAGGAAACTATAAACGCTTTCTTCTCCCTCACCAACTACCTCATCCTTGATTATTACTTCCATGTTTGTACAATATTCAATCTCAAGACTTTCGAGTAGCTGCAGTTGTTCTTTACCCTTAGTGAATAGATCGGCTGAAAATACATATTTCCAACTTAATTCATTAATAGAAAGGGTGCGAATATTTTTAAGTAAATGCAAGGGCAAAATCTCCAGTTTTGGCATACTTTGCAACGTTATTTCTATTAGACGTTCACAAAACGATACAACAACATCATCGTCTTCACCGTCAAACAATTGTTCCAATGACTCACATCTACTAACAGAAAGGTTTTTTAGGTATGGAAGTTGAGAATATGTGCAAAAGACCTCCCTCTTTCCCGTTGAAACTGAGAACAAGAATTTGATATTATCGAAGTCACTGACTTCCAAATGGGACAATTTGTGAGACACGGAGTGAGGAATTGTTACAAACCCATGGACCTTACCAAGTCTTAATATTTGCAACTTTGGAACAGGGTTTAATGAGATGCTACCGTTTTCTCTTTCGCCTTGCATAAGTGATGAAGACCAATTCCATAGCCTCAAAACATTGTTTGACACTTCTTGTACGTCCAGTTCCTCTAGGCATGGAAATTCAAGCTGCACATTAACAATAAGTTTGCAACAAGGTTAAATTCTCGTTTATAAATTCTAGACCAATCATATATTATTTTACAATTCATCAATCACTAATGAGAATACTACCTTATCAGAGAATAATGTGGTTGAGTTTTCTGACCCGTCAAAATTAGTGAAATTATCGATCCTTAACAAACGTAGTGATTTCAAATTAGGGAACTTAAGATTATAACTTCCTCTATAGAACCTTTCAATTTCCACGGATTGTTCCAAGGAAAGATGTGCTAATTTTCGAAAATTGATAGCTTTTTCAAGAACTTCGCCCCCTTCTGTCTCTCTGCTTATGACTTCTTGTAATTTGTCACAATTAATTATCTTGAGTTGTTCAAGTTGGACAAGTGCAGCGAATATAGATGGAGACCCTAAGCTCCGCAACTTCTTACACCCTTGAATATGTAAAGACTTCAAATTCTGAAAGCCGGAAACGTAACATGCCGGACTCCAGAGCATCACAATTGTATCATTATACTCCAAGTTCAAATTCTCAAAACATGGATATTTGCTCTGTGGCACATATTAAAAGGTCACATGTTAGACCTTAATCATGATCTCATAAATTTAACAAGAAAAAATCATTGTTGGTGATAAATATACATTTGTTGTACTTTTATTGTTAAGCAAACAAAATTAGTTGAGTAATAAAATCATTGTGAGTCTTCTCGGTTTGTTACAAACAGAGTACCGAATACCAGTTAATGATATGGTAGCGATGAAACTACAGTTTGAGTCCTAAATACTGATTTTGAAAGATCTCAAAGCAACTTTCTTAAAATTAAATTTTGTAAAATGTATCGACTTCAAAGAATATTGCATTTTTAGGCCTATTTGTTGGATTCAACCTTTTTTATTATTCACAGAGACGGCAGAAAATTATGGTCTGAGGGACCGCTACAAGCTAAAGTTACTGGGATTAGGGACATCCTTTCATGGGCACTAATGGAACGTCATTATCACTTACACGTCTTAACCGATTGCTTGCAACTTTCCTATCAGCTTTGCAGATTAGAGGAAGATTATCATGAAGTGCATGAAATTCTTGAAGACATTAGAAACTACAGCCTCTCATTTCACTGCTTAAATTTTAATTTTATTCCGAGGAGACTTAATAAGATAACCCATGGGTTAGCCAAATGAGCTATTAACCAATAAATCCTCATTCTTTACTGTTGCAAAAAAAAAAACCATGGGCTATTAACCAATAAATCCTCGTTCTTTACCGTTGCCCAAAAAAAAACCTTTATTTACCACTAACTAGATTTCATGCCCGTGCGATGCACGGATCTACGTTAATGTCATTTTCGTAATTTTCCTATAACAGTTAACTTATAAAAATAAACTTTTGAAGTTTTAAGACTATAATAAAATATACTCCGTAATTTTTTTAAAAATAATATTGATATATTGATTCAACTTCTATTTTAAACATATGTTACCAACCTTGTCGGGACCCAAGTTATATTTGATCTATATTATGACTCGAAAAATTATTCAAAGTAACTAATAATTAAGTGTTCTAAGACAATGTTTAAGAAACTCAAAAGATTTTGGGTTGATCACTTCACCTTATGCTAATTGTTCGATATGGGGCAATTCTACTATTTATAGTTATTAGTATATTCACCATACATACATTATTTTTCAATGTGAGATATATAACATACTATGAATTACACAAAGTATATGCAAATAATATAAAATTCTATACTGTAATGATAGCATTTTTTTTAACCACGAATCTAATTATATTATTTTCATAGTTAATACAAAATTTTAAGAGCTCTCTAACACAATACTCTCTCTGTCTTAATCATTTGTTTGCCTTTGATTATAATACTCTTAAAAAAAAAAAGCAAACAAAGGACCGGGACGAAGGGATTATTTGAGATATTTAAAAAACTTTGGGTTCATCTCTAAGTTTCAAGGACGACTCTTATTTATAATCGCGTGATCATCCCAGCTTATGATATTTCTCCGATGTGGGACAATTTTTCTATTTATACATAATATATTCACCACACTTACATTACTTTTCAATGTGAGACAAATAACATACTTAGTAGTTACCATTATTATATATGATACTTTCCTAAATAAATTTTGATGATGTAAATTTCATTAAGGTGGAGATAATAATACAAACTTTTAAGATCTTTGTAAGATAATACTTGAGAGATTCAAAAGATTTTGGTTGAATATCTAAGTTTAACTAATGTGGATACAAATTTTTATGAGCTCTCTAAGACAATATTTAAGATACTCAAAAGATTTTGGGTTGATATTTAAGTTCCAAGGATAAATCTTATTTATAATTATAAGATCACCCCAGCTTATGATAATTTTCTGATGTGGGACAATATACTATTTATACGTAATATATTTACCACACTTGTATTATATTTCAATGTGGGACAAATAACTTATTAAGTAGTACACCATCAAAATTATTACTTATATAATACTTTCCTAAATTTTCTAAATTAAGTTTGATGATGTAAATTTCACTATTGTGAAGTTAATAATACAAAATTTTAAAGGTTCATTAAACTAATACTTAAGAGACTGAAATAACTCCTATTTATAATCATACTTAGTATATATATTTTCCACAATTACATTATTTTTCAATGTGGTACTAATAAAACATTAAGTAATTTATCATCAAAATTATTATTTATGATAATTTTCTAAATTAATTTTTAATAATGTTTTAAATTTAACTATTGTGACTATTATAATTTCATTTTGTTAATAACTCTCAATAACAATAATTAAGAGACATAAAAAATTGTAGGTTTATACCTAAGTTCAAGGATGGCTCATATTTATAATCATAGGATCACCCTATGTTATAATAATTTTTTAATGTGGGACAATTTACAATTTATAAGTAATATATTCACCACAAATACATTATTCTTCAATGTGGGACTAATAACAAACTAAGTAGTACACCATCTTTTTTCATATAATACTTATTTCTTAACTGTTACTAAATTGTTATATTAATATTAGAATAATAAAAAAACATTTTAAATGTCATTTATTAAAATTTTAAAGTCATTTATTAACATAACAATATAAAAAATTAGTTTAACAACCCGTGCGATGATCATATTTATGATCACTTCGCCTTATGATAATTTTTTAACGTGGGCCAAATTTTAATATTTATACGTAGTATATAGTCAAGAGTCACCATACCTACATTGTTTGTTTAAATGTGAGACAAATAACATATTAAATTATTTACCATCAAAATTATTATTTATGATACTTTTCTAAATTAATTTTTAATGATGTAAATTTCACTATAGTGAAAATTATAATACAAATTTTAAGAGTTTTGTAAGACAATATGTAAGAGGCTCAAAAGATTTTGGGTTGAAACTTTAGTTCCAAATATGATTCCTATTTGTAATCATAAGATCACCTACCTTATGATAATTTTCTGACGTGAGACAATTCTATTATTTATAGGTAATATATTCACCACACCTACATTATTTTTCAATGTAGGACAAATAATATACTAAAAATTATACCAAGTATGTGCAAATAATATGAGTTTCTATACTTTGCAGGGTTTTTTTTCACCGCGAATTTAATTATATTATCTTCATAATGTTTTTACAATACTTAAATTTTTTTAATAATACCTTTTAAAATTAATTTTTGATGATGTAAATTTAACAATTGTGAAGATAATAATACACAATCTTTTAAAAAATTTCTAAGACAATACTTAAGAGACTTAAAAGATTTTAGTTTGTTATATAAGGTTCAAGAATGATTCCTATATTTAATCAAAGGATCACCCACCTTATGTTAATTTTATGATGTGGGATAATTTTACTATTTATACATAGTATATTCATCACATCTACAAACTTTTAAGAGATCTCTAATACAATATTTAAGAGATTCAAAAATTTTGGGTTGATACATAAGGTTTAAGGATAACTCCTATTTATAATCATAGGATTACCCACTTTATTATTTTTTCGATGTGGGATAATTCTACTATTTATATGTAATATTTTTACTACATCTACTTTATTTTCCAATGTGGGACAAATAACCGTTATGAATTTAATTTTTATTTATAAGTATATGTAAGAATTTAATTTTTATTTCAAAAGTCCCTATAAAGGTGGAGTCACTCACGTGCCTCGAAAAAAGTCTCTTATATATATATATATATATATATAAAGGATCATGTAAGTCCTCTTAGAAAAGGTGAGTCCATGAGTCCTTTTAGAGGCCCTTGGATCTTGAGGATCAATGGCTGAGATGAGATTAAAACAAAAAAATGGTCATTAGGGAGGTGTTTAATCCCACTCTCTCACATCACACTAATTAAATCACTAATACATTTATCACTCTAACTAACCACATCTTACCCAATTCATTCATTCAAACACAATTACTCCTTCTCTCTAAAACTCCCTCCTCTCTAAAACTCACTCCACCAAAACCCACAAAAAAAACCCTAGATCTGAAAACTCACTCCACCAAAACCCACCCTCTCCTTGCCGCCGACACCACCAAAAACTTACTCTCCTCCGACTCTCCCTCTCATATGTCCTCTCCTCCGACTCTCCTCTGACTCTCTCTCTCATCCGTCCTCTCCTCCGTCTCCGTCTCCGCCTCCATCACGACGCCTCCTCTCCTCTCCTCCATCACGTCTCCGCCTCCATCACGCTGCCTCTTTCTCCTCCTTTATTTTTTTCCATATCTGAATTTTTAGGGTGTTGTTGCTGTCGGTGGTTGTTGTTGCTGTCGGTTGTTATTGTTGTTGCTGTCGGTTGTTATTGTTGTTGCTGTCAGTTGTTGTTGCTGTTGGGAAAGGGTCGGGAAAGGGTGGGGTCAAGGTCGTTGTCGGGAAAGGGTGGGGTCAAGGGTGGCGTCGGGAAAGGGTGGGGTCGAGGTCGTTGTCGGGAAAGGGTGGGGTCAAGGGTGGCGTCGGGAAAGGCGTCGGGGTGAGGGTGGGGTCAAGGTGGTTGTTGTTCTTGTGTTGTTGTTCTGTGGTGTTTAAATTTATTTATTTTTATTTATTTTTCATTTTTTTGTTGTTTAAATTTTCAGATTTGTTTTTTTTTTTTTTGATATGATAAAAGGGACTTTAATAACTTCTATTAAAGTAACACAAATAATCGCTGAAGTTTTTTTTGTTACGGCTGAAGTTTCACATATAATCGCTGAAGTTACACTTTTAGTAACTGAAGTTACCCATATAATTACTGAAGTTACACAGTTTTTTTTGCTGAAGTTTCACATATAATGACTGAAATTACACTTTTAGTAACAGAAGTTACCCATATAATAACTGAAGTTACTCAGCTTTTTTACTGAAATTTCACATATAATGACTGAAGTTACACTTTTAGTATTGAAGTTACCCAGTTTTTTTTTTGCTGAAGTTACACTTTTTTTAATATGTTTTATGTTTTTTTTTTCGAATTTGTTATGTTTATTTTAATTTTGTTATTTCTTATAGTTTTTATGTTTAGATCTGATTTTTTTGAGTTACACAATTAAAGATTAAAGTTACACTTATAAGGCTTGAAGTTACACTTATAAGGCTTGAAGTGACACTATTAAGCCTTGAAGTTACACTTTTAAATAATAAAGTTACATTATTAAAAACTAAAGTTTTTATGTTTTTATTTTTTAGATCTCATTATTATTTTTCAAGTTTTTTATGTTTATTACTTTTTCAGATCTAAAAAACCACCAGTTTGTACTGAAGTTACATTATTTCATTGAGTACGAAGGGGAAATTCAAGACATTATTTGTCATTTTCTTGATATTTTCTTGAAGTTACCCACCAGTTTTCTTGATATTTTGTACTGAAGTTACACTATTTTTTTTATTATGTTTTTATTTCTAGATCTAAAGTTACACTATTTTAGACTAAAGTTACACAATTAAGAGTTATATAATTGAAGTTACATGGGTTTGGACTGAAGTTACATAGATTTGGACTGAAATTAAACTAGTTTGGACTGAAGTCACACTAGAAAAGACTAATGCATAAAGTTACACTATAAATGACTAAAGTTACACAAATAATAATTGAAGTTTCACTAATAAAGAAAAATGTTACACTCAAAAAAATGCTAAAATTTAATCGTATTTTGGGTTAAAGTTACACATATAAGGCTTGAAGTTACACTCGTAATGACTGAAGTTACACTTATAAAAAGGGTAAACTCACATAAATTTGTCTTAAAGTTAGAAAAATTTAAATTTATATAGTAAAAATCATATTTTAGCTTGAAATTATACAAATAATGTTTGAAGTTTCACCCGTAATGACTAAAGTTACACTCATAAAAATGTTAAAATCACATAAATTTGTCTTAAAGTTATATAAATTCAAATTTATATATTCGAAATCAAATTTTAGTTTGAAGTTACAAAAATAATGGTTGAAATAACACTCGTAATGAAAGGCTAAAATCATATAAACTTGTCTTGAAGTTTCATAAATTCAAATTTCTATAGTCGAAATTACATTTTAGTTTGAAGTTACATAAATAACGGTTGGAGTTACACTTATAATGACTGAAGTTACACACATAAAAAGTCTAAAATCACATAAACTTGTCTTGAAGTTTCATAAATTCAAATTTATATAGTCGAAATCACATTTTAGTTTGAAGTTCCACAAACAGAGGCTGAAGTTACACTCATAAATCTTAGATACTTAAAAGTGCTCAAAAGTGATTAACTAAAGGCTAGAGAGAGAAAGTTAATTAATTAGTACATAGGTAATTGATTAGTGTTAAGTGTGCTTTTGTCTCTACAATCTCATCCATCCATCTCCCTCATCCAATGGCTAAGATGAGGACTCATGGACTCACAAAAAATGGTGGACTCATAAGAACCTATCTAAATATATATATATATATATATATATATATATATATATAGAATAAGGATCAAATGAGTTCACCCCAAAAGAGTGAGTCCATAAGTCCTCTTTGAGGCCCTTAGATCTTAGAGATGGATGGTTGAGATTAAAACACAAAAATTGTCATTATGAATGGGTTTAACCCACTTTCTCTCACTATCCCACTAATTAAATCACTAATACCTACCTCCCTCTAATTCATATCTCACACAATTCATTTCTCACACAAATACTATCTCTCTAAAATTTCCTCCTCCTTCTCTCTATAATTTCATCCTCTCTAAACTCACTCCCACAACCTACCTCATTTTCATTCATCTTCTTCACTACCGGCAACCACCGCCATCCACCGCAACCACCGCCTGCCACCACCACCGCCGGCCAAAATTCAAAAAAAAAAAAACTGAAAAAAAAAAACTAGATCTAATAGAGAACCACACGGCCTACCACCACCGTCTGCCGCCCCTGCTCCTTACTTCTCCACCGCCACCCTCACCATCTTCACCCCACTTATCCGGCTACACCACTCTACCCTCACGCCGCCTCTCCTCCACCGTCCGCCCTTCCCCCGTCCCTGTCACCTCTACCGTCCAGCCTTCTTTCTCCGGCTACCAACTGCACACACCCCACTCACCACCACAAAACCCCCAAAAAAACTAGATCTAAAAAATTAACACAAAAAATCACCAACAACCACACAACTACCACACATTAAACACAACAACCACCACAAAAACATGTTTTTCCAAATCTGAAAAATAAAAACCCACCAACACCACTTCAACAACCTAGATCTAAAAAAAAGAAAAGAGAAAACGTAACCGCGGCTGAAGGAGGCGCCATGAGGAGGTTGGAGGAGGAAAGTGCGGCAGAGGAGGCGGGTGAGGGAGGCCGAAGGTGGTGGAGGCGAAGGTGTTTGAAGTGGGGTCGCCGCCCCTGCTCCTCTCTCCGTCTACTGTCGCCGTCTGCCGCCCTTCCTCCTCCCTCCTCCCTCTTTCCTGCCGCCACCCTTCCTCCTTCCTTCTTTGTTTCTTTTTTTTCTTTTCAAATTTTTTCAGATTTTGTATTACCTTTTTTTTCTTTTTTTTAGATCCATGAGTTTGTTATTTTATTGCCAATTTAATTTTATTTTTTTAGATTATTTCTTCAGATTTGGTGTTACTTTTTTTTTATACTTTTAATTTTATTTTTTTACATCTTTTTCTTTTCAGATTTATTGTTACTTTTTTTTCCTCCACTTTTAGATTTACTAAAAAGTACTATTACTTTCAAAAAATCAATAAACAAAGTTTTACATATTTTTTTTTTACTTATTTAGTTGATTTTAATTTTAGATCTACTAAATAAGAAGTAAATTTTTGAAAAAATAATCGTATTAAGACGGAGGTTGTTGATGGATTGAAGTTACACTCTCAACTGATTGAAGTTACACTCTCAATTGATTGAAGTTATATTCAAAGTGGACTAAAGTTATACTCTAAGTGGACTAGATATACACTATCAATGGATAAAAATTACACTGTATATGACAAAAGTTACACTCTCAATATACTAGAGTTACTTTCTGAAAAGACTAGAGTTGCACTATAAAATAGTTAAAATTTCAAAATTTCAAAATAAGATGACATAAAATTACTTGGAAAAATAAAATTACATTAAAGTTACACTTATAAAACACTAAAGTTACACTAAAAAAATGTAGAAAATGTCATGAATTTGTCTTAAAATGACATAAAATTCTTTGTAAAAATAAAATTAAACTATTTTGGATAAAAGATACACTTCTAAAAAGGTAAAAGTTACCCTACGTAAAATGTCAAAAACTTGTCTTAAAAGCATTTTTTAGTATTAAACTACACTATTTTGAATTAAAGTTACACTCGTAAAAGATCAAAGTTACATTCTAAAAAAACGTAAAATGTCGAGAACTTGTCTTAAAATCATTTTTTAGTATAAAATTACACTATTTTGGAGTAAAGTTACACTTGTAAAAGGCTAAAGTCACACTCTGAAAATACGTAAAAAGTCCAAATCTTGTCGTAAAATCAATTTTTAGTATAAGGTTACACTTTTTTGAATTAAAGTTACACTTGTAAAAGGCTAAAGTTACACTCTGAAAATACGTAAAAAGTCAAAATATTGTCGTAAAATCAATTTTTAGTATAAAATTACACTTTTTTTAATTAAAGTTATACTTGTAAAAGGCTAAAGTTACACTATGAAAATACGTAAAATGTCAAAATCTTGTCGTAAAATCAATTTTTAGTATAAGGTTACACTTTTTTGAATTAAAGTTACACTTGTAAAAGGCTAAAGTTACACTCTGAAAATACGTGAAAAGTCAAAATCTTGTCGTAAAATCAATTTTTAGTATAAGGTTACACTTTTTTGAATTAAAGTTACACTTGTAAAAGGCTAAAGTTACACTCTGAAAATACGTAAAATGTCAAAATCTTGTCGTAAAATCAATTTTTAGTATAAGGTTACACTTTTTTGAATTAAAGTTACACTTGTAAAAGGCTAAAGTTACACTCTGAAAATACGTAAAATGTCAAAATCTTGTCGTAAAATTAATTTTTAGTATAAGGTTACACTTTTTTGAATTAAAGTTACACTTATAAAAGGCTAAAGTTACACTCTGAAAATACGTAAAATATCAAAATCTTGTCGTAAAATCAATTTTTAGTATAAGGTTACACTTTTTTGGATTAAAGTTACACTTGTAAAAGATCAAAGTTACACTTGTGAAACTGCACACGTAAAAAAACAAAAGTTACCCTTGAAAACAAAAGTTAAATCCTAAAAATGCTAAAATGTCATCAACTTTAAGCTAGAGAGAGAAACATAATTAATTAGGGTATAAGTAAGGAATTAGTGTATTGGTTACTTTTTGCTTCTAATCTCAACCATCCATATTGAAGGATCTAAGGGCTCATAAGAGGACTTATGGACTCAAAAGATATGAAGGACTCATTTGAACCTTTCTCTCTCTCTCTCTCTCTATATATATATATATATATATATATATATGAGTCAAGATCCGGTGCAAACGACCACTCGGTGCAAAAAGTGGAAACGACCATGATAAATCCCACGCGCATCACTTTCTCACAACCAAACTCCATTTATATAGTTTCCCTAAATCATATCCCTTCCTACCTTTACATCATCAGCCCACCACCCAAATTGCCCCATCACTGTTCATCACCTATCATCGTCACTTACTTGTCCGACGCAACTCCATCATCACCATTACATATCATCTCAACTTAATCCATGTTGTCTCCATCGGCGACGATGGCCAACAACTCCGTCAAATTGTCGCGTGATATCAGAGTAGCTCCATCATCACCATCACCAATCAACCGTCGTCGTCGTCGCTTCTAATTCATCGGAACACTTTGAAACATCGACGAACCTGGTGCTAGGCCCTTGATCTACAACTCCGGTGAGATCTTTGGTTATTTTCGTGGTGCATAACATGGGTATAAGTAATGTCGTCGGCGCCGTTGGAGGTTAACGGTGCACTCAGTATCCTACTTGCATGATCGCCGGCATGAGTGACGCCAGTATGGTGACGGTGGTGGGTGTTGTTCAGGGATGTGTGGTAGTGGTGCAATGGTTATGCGTGATATTTGTAGTGTTGATTTGGGGATTTTTAAATTTGGGGTTGTTATTATATACGTGTATTTAGGTAGTATATTTGTGTACCTAGAATAATATTTTGTGTAACTAGAATAATATTTAATGTACCTATATAATTCGTATTTCAGTATACCGGCAATAGTTTGAAATGTGTGATATTTGGTAAAAACAAATGTACCTAGAATAGAAAAAAGTGTACCTACGACCTTAAAAAATGTACATAGAAATCTGGTAAAAGTGTGTACCTACAGTAGAAAAAAGTGTATATAGAATTCTCGTAAAATGCGTACCTATGATAATAAAAAGCGTATGTGAGATTTGTTAAAGAGAAAAAAAATGGTGTATCTATCATATATATCAATGTACATATAGGTCGTTTCCACTTTTTCCACCGAGTGGTCGTTTCCACCGGATCCTAAATCTATATATATATATATATTGATTTATTTCTTTGGTTTATGCTAGCACGTGTTTTCCTTGGAGAGAAGGTGAAAGTACCGTCACATGGTTTGACCAAATTGTCGTGTTTGGACATAAAATGGTTTTTAAAGGTTGTGTTTGATAAATAGTGTTTTTAAAGGTGTTGTTTGGAAGAAAAAGTTTTTTAAAGGTTGTGTTTGACAAAATAAACCCTAATAATAATAATAATTTATGTTGTCTCTTATATTTACAAATCCAACGTTTGATTCACCCAAATCTAATTTTGATTTGTGGTTTTTGCAGGGAAAACACATTTTTTTCATGTACAAATCACCTCGTTTTTCTTCAATAATATGTTTACTCACTAATTCCTTATTTTATACATACGGAGGATATTTGTTTTTCGGTCTTTTCTAACACGTGTCTTAAGAGCCCATGTGAGAAAAGATTCTCAAGATTATTTAATGAGAAATCAAAAGATAAATTGATTGTTAAGGATTTTTAATGAAGTAGTCTTGATAATCTTTTCGAGATTAAAAAAAATCCATTCTCATATAAAATAATTGTGACCTAATTACCTCTGTATTGAAGAGAGCAAACACCTCATTGCCTGATTGCCCCACCACGCTGGATAGACTCGGGATCAAACTTAGGTGAAGTGATTTCAAACAAGGAAACATGTCGACTTCTGTCTCGTTTTTTGCATCCTTGTAAGCAACGAATTTCAACTTTGTGCAATAAAAAACAGAAACCTCATTCAAGTGAAGTAAAACGGAAGTCAGAGATAACCCACTTTCCAACTTGGGCAAATCATATAAATTGAGGCGACGGAGATTAGAGAATATTCCTGTTGGAGCTGTACCATCACATATCATCTTTAAGTCGTCCATATGTTTGAGCTCCAAAATCTCCAGATTTGCAAAGGCCATTGACTCATTCTCTTCAATTGAGCTGATTACATATTTCATCCTACACCGTTGAACTTTTAAATACTTTAAGTCCTTAAATCCGTCCTCGTCCAACTCAAGGACGACATTCTTGGTGAGCCTTTCACAATCACTTAGTACCAAACACTCGGTTTTTTTTAGCAACGCTCGTAACCCATAATTTGGACTCGGATCTATATCAATTAGCTCCAAGACATAACGGAACGAAGGTAATTCTTCATGACTTCTGTCAGAACTGCGAACACGTATTTTGAACTTCCCTAATTGCTCGATCAGCTGGACATTATTCACGGTTAACAATTGTTGAGTTTTGGATACCTCCATTTCAAGAACATTCAAATGAGACAACGTATCAAGCTCACTTCCACTTGCATGGTTACCCCCCCCCCCCCAATCATCAAAACCATTGAACATGTAAAGACCTTCTAAATGAGATAATCGGGATAAGATATTAGCCGGGATCCTTTTCATACCCTTGCACCCTTCTATATCCAGCAAACGAAGTTTGTGCAACTCCCCAGTTTCAACAGCTAACTCCTTTAGAGTCGATCCACGCAAGCTCAAAACAAGAAGGTTTACCAACTTACCAATCAATTTAACATCCTCCAACACACAGTAGTGTAAATGCAATGTTTTAAGACGATGCAATTGTCCCATTGATTCTGGTAACCCCAGATTAAAGTTCATATTTGACAAACTTAAAACCTTCAGATTCTTCATTCCCTCAAAAAAAGTAGAAGGTAGAGTTGTTAAGGATACGTCGCCTTTCAATAGCAAGATTTCAAGTAGAGGAGCTTTCACACCACTCAACCGAGAAAAATCATGGCCAGACATTAATGATATGGCTGTGATCTTCTCAAACGTCTCCTCACACATCCATCGAGGAATACTTTCAACTAAGGTCATGCGATCTTTGCCTGCCAAATGGTAGCATAACAATATGCATTACCAATCAAATGTATTAATAATACGGAGTACATGGTCTAAAGTGATTAAATTAAAAAATACGTGGGATTATATAATTGTTATACAAGATCTAACATTTAAAGAGTAGTTTATATTATTGTCAATAAAAAAAGAGTAGTTTATATCAAGTGTTGCTATATTAGAAATTTCACTACGGATAACCTAGAACTTAATTAATAAAATGTGCAATCAAGTCGAAGGATCCCAGTACCTATCTATCACATAGAGCCCTAACCAAACTTGTCCGCGAAGAACCTTACAAAAACATGTGAAAACAAGAGAATGATTTGTACGTTTAGTTTTTCTACAAAAATAATGTTAAGTTAGTAGTCAGCGTGTTATTGGTGCTCCCTCCGTCCCGGTCAATTATTTACCTATTCTATTTTGAGGAGTCTTAGTCAATTGTTTACATTTCTATATAAAGAAGGTTTTTTAGGGGTAACTTGATCATCAAATGACACTATTGTCCTCTTGTCATTCAATACCACTTCTTTGTGCCAAAAGTGAAGGTAAAGAAATGACTTTTCCGGGAGGATGTACAAAGTTAGTAGCAAACGCAACATACCTTTGTCAATAAATGAGATAGCAGATGCGCGAACAAGATCATGAATCTTGACTTCCCCACTAGAATCATCTTTTAATAACAATGACGATGAAATGAATTCGTTAGCCCACATATTTGCTTGCTCCATGGCTTCTGAAATACAGTTGACACGTTGAAATAGATCCAACCCAATACCATATCTCATCAAGTCGTCCACTGTTATAGCCAAATCGAGAGGAGATAAACAAGCAAGAAATAGAAATATCATTTTTTCTTCAATATCAACAAGCTTGTAACTTGTTTCGAGAATTGAGTATGTTTCACGATACTCACTGCTAACTTGACTCGAGATAGGCTTTTCCGATGTCTCGGCAAAATGACACCACATTGGCAGATGTTTACCCCTTAATGCACTCGCTGTTGTAGTAATTGTAAGAGGCAACCCACCACACTTCCTCAATAATCTATCTGCCACGTCTTTAAATTCTCCACGGTCCACTTTCTTTTCGGTTTGGTTTTCAAAAAGATTTAAAGCTTCTCTTTCGTTCAATAAGCCGACCTTATATATATAAGGTTCTTGGACATCCATGAGCCTACACACTCGTTTTTCTCTAGTTGTAATCAAGAGTTTACAACAGAAATCTTTAGTACTTTCGTGAGGAATACCAACTTCACCTAACTTAAGTTTCTTCCATACGTTGTCAAGGATTATGAGTATTTTCTTTTTCTCTAATTTCAGTTGATTATAAAGAATGCGCGCTCGTTCGGCTATAGTGTGCATATCGTCCAAGGTCAAGCCGATTCCTCCAGCAATTTGATTCTGAATGCCTTTAATATTTGGAACTTCCGAAACCTCTACCACTACTCTTTTATCGAATAAATCAGTTGCTCTTTTGTGGGCAACTTCTTTTGCCAACGTTGTTTTTCCTGCATCCATCCTAACTGAAGTTAGTTCCAATTTAAATACAAAATTTATATTCCCCTCATTCCATTTATCATTTACCTCTTTGCTCTTTATTCTTTGTGGGGTATTTTAATCAAAGGTAAGCAAAGGATTAAAGTGCTAGATTTAAATCAATGCTAACTTACAACATTTAAACTCCACCTAGATGAGATTGAACTCGTACATTAGTCGACTACAATATCCAAAAGCAGAAACATTATGAAAACAACACGGCGGTATTATGTGTAATATCAAGCCAAAAGGTACCTTTTAGGTAATATTAGAAAGGGTTTTTTTTGTCAAACACTAATTAACATTGACATGTCAAACACTAATTAAAATTCCATTCGACGCGATCATAAGCCTTCGAAATGTTTCATCATATGAAGAATTTTAAGAGTGGAGGCGGGCACATGGCTCTGACATGTCGAAGGCTTATGATCGCGTCGAATGGAATTTTATGGAGAAGGTGCCAATTAAAATGGGGTTTGACGAGCTATGGATCGATTGAGTTATGGCGTATGACAAAACGGTTAATTACGAGATATTGGTGAATGGCAAATCATCCGCTTTTTACTCGCCTAGCAGGACCTAAGGCAAGGGGACCCCATGTCCCCGTATTTGTTTATCATTTGTGCAGAGGTCTTATCTAGTCTCCTTCGAAGAGCGAACGAGAGTAATGTTATACATGGCATTCGTGTTGCTCCTATAGCACTGGTTATCTCACATCTTGACGATAGTATTTTCTTCCTGAAGGCGAATGAGTCGGAAGCTCGAAAGGTTGAAATCCATCTTTAGTGACTATGAGAAAGCGTCCGGCCAGCTTGTTAATTTTGACAAGACCAAAGTTTCCGTTTAGTAAGGGGACGAGAATTGCGAGGAGGCAGCGGGTAGCTGAAGTTCTTTGGTTTGGAATGGTCGAAGTTCAAGAGAAGTACTTGGGGATCCCTACGGTGGTGGGTCATTTGAAACAATTTGTCTAAAAAATTATTCGAGATAAACTTACTAAAAGATTACAAGGATGGCTGGGAATGTTACTCAGTAAGGCGGTCGGGAAAAATCGATAAAGGCAATTTCTCAATCCATTCCTACTTATGCGATGGGTGTCTTTAAATTGCCGACTAATATTTGTAATGAATTGCAATCTCTTGTTTCTAATTTTTGGTGGGGGTCTGAAGGAGGCAGAAGGAAAAAGGTGTGGCTAGCTTGGGATAAATTGTGTCTCCCTAAATCGAGGTGGATTGGGTTTTTGTGATTTTAGCAAATTCAATGAAGTTTTATTAGGCAAACAGACATGGCGGTGTTTGACAAAAGGAGAATCCTTAATGGTTTATGTTTTGCAAGGGAAATATCTCCCAGGAAAGAGTTTCATGGAGGCGGAGTTAGGTACTAATCCAAGCTATACATGGAGGAGCATGTGGGAGGCTAGAGAGGTCAATTAAGTTGGGAGCGAGAAGGATAATTTGAGATGGTAAGAAGACGAGAATCTAGATGGACCCGTGGATACCAAACACCAACTCAAAAAAAAGTCTTTATAGCTGAGAGGAGACGAATGTGTCTCGCACTTAGATTAAGTCGAATGAGGCTAGGTGAAAATTTTGAGAGGAAGGATCAATGAAAATGGAACGAAGGATGAGTGGTGTTGACTTGGCAAAATATGGATGCTACTCGGTTAAGACGGCTTATCAGGCTGTTGCGAAGGAAGACAATGAGCAGGTGGAACAATCCGACTTCACTCGCAAAAAATGGCTATGGAATAAGATATCGAAGGTACCGGTTCTCCCTCGGTGTTTAAAGTTTTTATGTGTCGAAGCGTAATATAGCAAAGAGGCTATGTGGAGTAGACAACGGTGGCCCTGTTTGTTTGTGCAATGTGGAGACTTGTCTCCATGTAGTGTGGGATTGTAATTGGGTGGTGGGATTTAGAACGGGTTTGGGATTGATTTTGTGAAGGATTTTGGGTTTGAGTGAGTGAGGGAGTGGGTGGAGGCGGTGATAAGAGTCGGGGATAAGGGAATGTTTGAATCTTATGACGGGTAGTTAGGCTATATGGGAAGCAAGAAATAAGGTCATTTTTTAAGGTGGTCGTTGGAGCGTGGATGGTGTCTTGCGAGTGGTTTGCAGGGATGAGGAAGGGAGGGTACAAGGGGTTGTGATGGTGCAGGAAGACGTGGAGCGTGAGACCAAAATGCTGTAGGCAGAAGCCATGCTCCCGGGGGAAGTCGAAGCGTGAAGGGGATTGGTAAGTGTAGAGATCGAAAGTGATTACCTTGAGTGGTAGAAAATTTGAAGAATCGAAGACAAGGTTACAACAATGTGTTTATTATTTATGATGATATTTATGCTTTGTGTAATTCTTTTGAAGTCGTAGAATTTTTATTTACTAAGCGTGCGTATGATAGAGAGGCACGCGAACTTGTTCATGTGTGGCCAAGATTCGTAGATCGGTGGGATTGGGTCGATGTAGAACATTGTCAAGCTTGCTTTATTTGATCGTGATAATATGAACCTTGTGGGTCGCTAAAAAAAATGTTAAGTAGTATAATTGGAAATGAGATAAATGATATGGAGTACGTAATTTTTGACCAGAATCCTATCAAAACCCCAAAACCCACTTCCTAAGATGTGATCCAAAAATGATGAGATGGTCAGTGTTAACCGAAGCAACAGTCGTAGGGACTGTTACAAAGCTCAACAAAGCTTGTGCATTTTTAATTCAACTCGGAGTAGGAATCAAATAAGATAATACTTCCTCCGTTCCATTTGATTGTATACGTTTGCTTTTTGGGCACTATTCACAGGTGAGAAGAATCTTTAGTACAACTTCTAATATATAACACTAAAGATAGTCATGTAAGATCTTGTTTCAATTATCTTACCGAGTACAATATTAATATCAAATTTTTATAATTTTTAGTAATATGTAACTAAAGATATAAACAAAAGAAAATGAACATTGACATACGTGATAAAGCAAACGTATACAACCAAATGGAACGGAGGAAGTATTATTATTATTAGGCTGAATAAAGGGTTTCCTAAAACCGGTATTATTAGTTTTCCTAATTGTAATAGTAGTATTTTATTTCCTTGTTTATTTAGGAGGCTAGTTTATTTCCTAATTCTGGTTAGATTAAAATAAGGCAGCTAGGTAGGTTAATAGCTAGTATAAATAGAGGGTCTTATATTCAGTTTTTATTCATTCAATCACAATAAGAAAAACTCAACTTTTGCCTTGCAATTGTGTTATTCGGTTCGACGCGTTTTCGTTCCAAAACCTGGTTATAGTTTGACGCGTTTTCAAGCTTTAGCTCGATTGATATTCAATAGGACTTGAAGTATCAATCACCATTGTTCAATCTATAGGTCTAGATTGAGCAAATATCCTTTGTTCGTGTTCTTGTGTGTTCGTGTGTTTCTGTTCATTGCAACAGTCATCCAGACTGTTACATCCGTGTGTTTCCATATCACAGTTCTTATCACTGTTACTTGTTCCAGTTTCAACGAAAAGCAACAGTCTGCACGACTGTTACATAGTCTGTTTCCGCTGCAAGTTAACGAATCTTATTCTTCGAGTAATTTTCGTATCAAGATGGAACCAAAAGAGCCCCAAAAACACTAGCCAAAATCACTCCTTCAATCCCTATCACTCTTTATCTTCTTACCTCTTTATTTTGAGATCACAAGTATGACTTTTTCTAGGGGCCTCTTCTCAAAAGCCCTCTTCTCAAAAACTAAATCTAAAATCTGATAGTCGCCAAAAAATTACCGAGTAGTTCAAAATGTAAGTAGACCGTCTCGCCTGACCGTCATAAGCTTGTGATCTCTCACATCCCCTCCCACTTGCTACTTGTGAGAGCTTACAAACTTGTGACGGAATAGTGCCGTCACAAACGAAAATCTGTGATATGTAAGTGCATTACATCGAACAAAAAACAATTAATCGACAAGTTCAATGTGTAAATGTTTCAATCTGAAAAGGTTTGTTGGTATTGCACTTAGATTTTGTATGTTGATCCTTATCCGTCAAAGCTTTTTACGTAAGGGGGCTAGCTTTAAAGCATTTGAATCTCCTTCCGAAGGCTAAATGATTTGATTTGGAAAGAAATATAATCCTCATAACAAGGATATTACACGAGACTTGCAAGTTGTGGTTGATTGTTTGGCTATCAACTCAAATGGGAAAAGAGAATATCCTTAATGTGACCCACTTGAGATAGAAAGGAAAGGAAAGAAGCCCTTGTAGTCTTTGGCTTTGTTTGATGATTGTGTCCCCGTAAGTTTACCCAAGGATATTAAGAGTAGCCATGCGAGACCGTGTATGTGACCATCTACTTTGGCAGTCAAAATCACCTCATTTGACCTTTACCAAAAAAAATAAGCCTCATAATAAACTAAATCTTTCATTTGAAGACTATAATAATTTACAGAACGGAAAAAATTTGGAGTTCTTTCACCCTAAATGCATGTCTTGTATGAGGATTTGTCCCCTCATCTCAAAAACAATCAGGAAGATATTTCAGGGAAAGCAGAAGTTCCCACTTCTTCTCCTATGTCAGAGATCCTTCATCCTTGATACAGGCATTGGTGTCAAGCAAGCTGAGCGTTTAGGAGGATGTCATTTTCATTTTCGAGGTTGATAAGAAGAAACAAAAGATCTGTTTCTTCCCATGTTAGTAAAGTTTATATGATCAAGTTTAATTTTAAAGTGGTCGGGAAAGTTGAATAGAAAATGAAGACATAAATAACGAGGGTCGTTCTTAAGGTAAAGGCAGAAAGGCTCGCGCTTCTAGTACTTCGAAGAAAAGATCATCGGCTTCCGTCGAGGTTACAACTTCTTATTGCAGATTTGCACACTCTATAGCTATGGTTACGCGTGAGGACCAAGAGTTTGAGCTTCACTTGACCGAATTTGACCCCCACTATAATCCATCTCTTAAGAAAATTCATATTTACTCATCAGTTACGACTTCGAGTAGATTTTCTTCGGTTATTTAAGTAGTTCAGGGGTGTTTGATTCCCCTTTGTTTGTAATATAAATGAACGCTATGTAGTAGTAGTTTTATTCTATTTATGAAAGTTTATTGTGGTCAAAAACAAACTTTGTTACTCTAACAGATGAGTTTTTTTTCTTAATTTCTTAAATGGGGTTTAGTTTTAAAAAATTTAACAAAATGGGGTGGGTTTGAAAGTATTTATCAAAAAAGGGTCCATGTCATCATATGAACAACATTTACCCTTCTTCCCCAAAATACCTTTTTTTTTTAAAACTCATCCTTATCATTTCCCTTCAATCCATGGCAGCCTTCCCCTTGCTCAAATCGACCACCAACTCACCAAGTGGTGAGAATCACCACCCGTTCCACCATTCGCACCAACCCAGGTTGTGCTCCACCGAGCAAAAAATCCAGCCTATTTCCCTACCTCTTTCTCTGAGCAGCATCGATACAACCACCAACGTTAGTGATCACTTGTTCTACCTTTGACTCCGTGCCGAACCCGACTCCTTAACAAATTCGGGCACCATTGAACAACCCATCAACAAGCCACTGTAGTCTTTTTTTTTTCTTTTAATGGAGATGGAGTCAGTGTTGATGGCTTAAGAATTACGGAGTACATAATTATTATTGATAATCAAAGGGAATAAAAGAGATATGATTGAGCACGGAGGAGGCTGCCATGGATTGAAGGGAAATGACAAGGATGAGTTTTTTAAATTAAGGGTATTTTGGGGAAGAAAGGAAAAATGTTGTTCATATGATGACATGGACCCATTTTTAATAATTACTATTAACTCACCCCATTTTGTTAAATAGTTTAAAATTAAACCCTATTTAGGAAAAAAAATTCTAAAAGAGCTAGTTGAAGGTAAGAAACTCTTACTTTCCAATTGTTAAATAAATAAATAAAGCCAAGTAATGCATAGTAGACATATAATGTCAAATTTATATTTTGTTTAGAAAACGAGATTTGGAAGCGAGGAGAGGTGTTTTATGTTATTTGGATAGCAAAATGAGATTGGATGAATTTGGAAGGGGGGAAATTAGATACCACCATCTCCACGAGGCAAAAAGATTTGAAGGAAACTCTCACTACCATTCCCTCTTCCATGCCCTTCCCTCTCTTTCCCTTTCCCTTTCCCTTCCTTCTCTTTCCCTTTCCCTTTCCCTTTCCTCTTTTCCCTTTATCTCCCTTTTCCCTCCATTTCTGACACAACTTTGACATTCATTAGCGAAAAGAACATTTCAAAGTGTATGTGAAATTGCAAGGTATATTAAGGGTATAAGACCAACTTTGTAGCTTATCTTCCATTCCCCCTTGATCTTACAAAAATTGAACCCACACAACCCGATCCGCTTTCTAATGGCTATGAACATGTAAAAATTAACTTGTACCTCGAGAAGATTCAAACTTAAATTGATATGTTAATTTAGGACCAAAATATACCTAGAGGCTAGACCATTAACAGACCCATAAATCTAAAAAAAATCAGCGAAAAATGCATATTTAAAGCATATAAAACAAATTTTAAAAAGAAAAACACAATATAACTTACCGCAACCGCCCATGCCATATACACCAACAATGTTAACTTGATCATCTTTTAAATCCATCAATATTTTCAGCAAAAGCTCTTCTCTGGACTCCAAGCCCTCCATGAAGTCACCGGGAATATTTTCGAGTTCATCTGGTCTTGAACGCCTCGTCACAGGACCCGAAGGACATCCATCAATCATGGACTTAATAGCTTGGCCCATAATTTCAGCTAATTCACTCATATCATGACGATGTCGATAAAATTTGAGTCGAACGACACAACAGCCACAGTACCTATGTGCCTTGCCATTTTGTTTAACCTCCTCAAACCCGGAACTCTTGCTCAACGCATCCATGACTTCCAACCCTAGCATTGCACCTTGTGGCAATCCCTTTTTGAAGTTCTCGTCATCCAGAAAAGTCATCAAGCTCCCCATACGTTTACGCCAACCTCCAACTTTCTCTCTGATGATACTTTCATTAACTAGTTGAACATCCTTGTCATGTTTCGGGAGTGGTAATTCCTCTTCCTTGTGATCATTCAGCTCAGCCTCCTTAAGAATGATATTCTCCGCTTTACGCAGCATCTCCCCCATCTCCTTCCCGTCTCTCCTGAGCTTCTCGAGATCATCATCATTCAACAGCTTAACCACAGCAACAGTCGTGTCATCGCTTTTTATGAACTCTTTAAATTCTTCAGCAATATCCTTCAAAACACTGTTGGCTATATTGGCGACTTTCTTGTAATCAGCATCCTCCTCAGCATCAACTTCTCCACCAACAACCTCTTGATTGCACTTCTTCTTCACCACATGGACCAAAATGTCAAAAATCTCTCGATCCTCTTCCCATAACTTCCTCAAAAGAGGTCGTTCTATCATTTTCACCACAATTTCAGCAACCCTTTCTTCTTTCATAAGCTTCTTCATTTCTTCGCTCTCGATCAACTTCATTAAATTATTCCGCCAATTGGCAGTCACTCTAGTCATCTTTCGCAAATCAGCCATTTCTTCCATTACTTTTGTATCAAGGTCCAACTTCTTCGCGCACAAAATGTTAAGCTCGTCTATCAGAGAAGTCATGTTATCATCATAACTCTGGATAAACTTGAGATACTCTTGTATTCTCTTGACAACCAATGTATCAAAATAACCCACCCCAGCATTTACACCGCCTATTATCGGGTCAGACATTGTTCCTCCCCCACAACACACACTATTTGTTTGTTTTTTATTTGAATTTTGGCTGAAATAACTCCCAGAAATACAAGACACACTGCAAAGGAACTAACAAGAGAAAGGATTGTATTACAGCCTCTGAAAAACCACGAAAAAATGAAGAATCAGAGGGGAATAAAAGAAAAGCAATTAAACTGTTGAACTTCCCTTCAACTCCAAGTGTTGTTGCAGGATTTAAATGTAGATCAGAATGCCCATTTATTAATATTAAAGTCTCAAGTGGCTGGAAATTTATAAAATATGACCAAGATTGAGTCTTGTTTATTTACAATTCACAGATGCTTCTTGTCTTACTTGGTGATTGCTTGTCTTACTTAAAGTCTTAAAGATAGCTGGAGACATGTGCATTGTGCAGTATCCAATGAGAGAAACAGTTCAATAATCATTAATCAACGTTCTTGTCATCAAAGAACGATCTGCATTTGCGCCAATAACACCTAACGATTAGAATAGTACTGTAGGCATTTATATTGACTAAATACGTGTATCCTAGTTTTCTAATGTTTATATATCGAGTACTACTAGCAATTGTGCTCTCTTGTCTGCTATCCCTCCCGTTCATCAGATTCTTTACATTTACTATTAGTGCGGATTTTTAGGACCTCACATGCATGCATGGAGGACTATCAAGAGTACTGTTTGATTGTATACTTGTATTTACCGCACATATAGACCCAAACGTACTCTCTATATCGTGGTCATTTGTTTACCATTTACATTTTAAGTGTTCCATTCATTTGTTTACCTTTCTATATTATGAAAGTTTTATGAGTAATATGATCTCAAATGGAACTATTGTCCACTTGTATTCATTAACTAGAACCACAAATGAATCCCTACTTTTTCCTTGTTTTTTGTGCCAAAAGCATTGATAAACAAATGACCAGACAGAGGGAGTAAGACATACTGAATGAAAGGGAATACAAGTCAATTAAAGAAAGATACAACAACTATGTTTGGAAATCAACTCATATTTCATCATAACCTAAAACTCTTAACTCCGAATTTTTTCACTTAGGAGCTGTTGTTGCAAGATTCAAATGGAGAACAGAATACCCATTTGTTAATATTAGCCGAAAGTTTCGTTTGTGACCTCTCACAAGCAGTCACCCACTTACTTGCCCACTTGCTAACCCACTTACAGTTTGCGAGAGGTGACAAGCTTTGTGACCAAAAGTGTCCGTCACAAGTGAGAATTTGCCTAATATTAAAGTCTCAAGTGGCTGGAAATTTTATAACATGACTCGATTAAGTCTTCTAATTCACAACTGCATACATTGTGATTGTGCAGTATTTCACAAGGAGAGCGGTTAAATAATCAAATAAATTGCCATCAAAGACGGAGGTGCATTGGCCTTATTCGGCTCGAATCCGGATTAAACCGGATGGCAATTAAGACGGCATTTATATTGATTAGATTAAAGTCATCGCTTATTTAAATATCAGAGAAACAATAATTGTGCTCAGTTTTCTACTACTTGTACAGTTATACTATTCTTTATCATAATCAGGATAATAAAATTAGAATTCAATTAGGAATTCCCTAACACTTATCATGAAGATGTGAGGAACATTATTAGGTTTAGAATAATAACAAGTGCAGATAAATAATGCAAATAAAAGGACACAAATAAGAAATAAATGTATAATTAATAGAAGTTGACTTACCTAAAATCGAATATGATTAAATCGGCCATAGTTATCGCCGTTGATTCACAGTACTTGAAGCAATCAACATAAATATTGCAGCAGTTTGAAGACTGAGAACAAAAAAAATGGGAGAGGTTTTCGAAAGAAGCCATTGCTAATTTGCTTCGGAACATTCACTACAAGTCTCTATAAGAAAAGCTAATAAAAATCGCAATCAATTCCTCTGTCTCAACCATTTGTTTACGCTATAACCCAACCCCACCATGGCACCATCTAGTACTTACTATTTTGAGTCGATTTAAGAAAAGCTAATACAATCACAATTGATAAGTGATTTTTACCGTAAACGTTTACTCCGTTTTAGGGGTGTTAACGAGCTGAGGTGAACCCGAACTTGGCCTTGCTCGACTTGTGTTTAAGAACCAAAACTCAAGCTCGATCGGATCTTGATTTTACCGGAACTTCAAAAACACATGCTCGTTATTAAGCTTGCAAGCTCGAGCTCAAATCTATCCTAGATATGAATTTTAGTCTTTTTTATTTATTTTTTATGATATTTTTAATAAGAATGCTCGAAGTTTATAAGTAACAAATATTTGACAAATAAATGAGACATTTGATATATGTGATACAAAATATAATCATAGTAAATATTTATATAATATAAAATATAAGCAAGATGCAAGTTCATGTTGTTATTTTATATACGTTGACTTCATGAGTCATATGCTTAGCACATACGGAGTATTTGTTAGGCACAAATTCTCGTTTAAGACGGGTTGACCCGTTTTAAGTTTAAAATGGGTCAAACCTGTTTCACAAAGGGCAAGTGGAGTGCAAGTGGGAGGCAAATGAAGTCCCTCACTTGTCCCCCCACTTGCTTTTTGTGAGAGGGGCTTGACTCGTCTTAAGCTTAAGACGGGTCAAGCCGTCTTAAATGAGACTTTCTACTTGTTAGGATGGAGAGAGTGTAACTCTAATGCTATACTAGTGTCACTTGCCGCGCGCGAAAAGTGTAACTCTGATTTTGAATAAAAAAAATTGGAGTTGAATTTTTGAGTAACTTTCAATGTTTTATGAATGTAATTCTTATGCTTTACAAGTGTAACTTCATGCTTTATAGGCCTAGTTCTTTTTAGGACATTTTCAATATAAAAATGTGAACTTATATTTTGACACTTTTATATGTAAATTCTATGCTTTATGAGTGATTGAGCGTGACTCATATGTTGTACAAGAGTAATTCTATGCTTTATAAGTGTAACTTAAGTCATTTTTAGGCCATTTTCGATATAAAATATAAATTTATATTTTGACACTTTTGTTTATGTAAACTCATTGTTTTATAAGTGAAACTCTTATGATTTACGAGTGTAACTCCACCGTTTTACAAGTGTAACTTCACCGCTTTACAGGTATAACTCCACCACTACCCAAACCACCACCTTCACCTCCCCCATCCACCAAACACCACCTGACCCAACCACCTTCACCATCCCCACCACCACGACCCTCTTCTGACCCACGGTCCACACCACTAACCCCCACCACCACCTCCTCTAACCCCACGACCCATGACAACCCTTCTTTGACCCCACGACTTCCTTCTACCGCCTACGACCCAACTTCCACCAACCACAACACTCAACAACAACAACAACAAACCATAATTGAAAAAAAAAAGAGGTGAAAAAGGAGGCAGCAGACGAGAGAGAAAGGGAGGCGGCACACGTGGAGGTGGAAGCAGAAGAAGAGGGGGAGGGCGACAAAATCTGGAAAAAAAAATTTAAAAAAAAACATGAAGAGGGGATGCGGCAAAGCGGCAGAAGAAGGCAACAGTTGATGGCGGAGGTGGGTTGTCGTTGGAGGCAATGGGCCGGTCACTTTGCTGATGGTTGTGGGTGAAGAGGCTAACGTTTGTGTTTGTGTGGGTGGTTGTGTGACATTGCAAGGTCAAAAAAATTGGGTTATTTAATGGGATTAATCCAACGTATGTCTCCCCCTCTCAAATTACTTCAACCTATGTTTTACCCCATAATAATCTTATCTTTGCACTCATTTTTCTCGTATTACACCGTTGGAAGGGAAACCGGGTGTACAGGTTATCTTTCACCATTAGTCATATTGAATGCCTTAATTCCTCTTTTTTATTTCGTTTTTCTTCTAATTTACCCTACCTTTTGTATCGTTTTTAGCATTCTTCATCACCTTCCATTGAAACTTCATCTTCCTTTTTTTTTGGGTATAAGGCAAGCATTCTATTAAGAATAAAACAAATCCCATCATATCCACTCCTATTTTATTCAATAAAATCATATCATATATGTTAGTCTGATTGATTCCGGAACATCAATTATATTCTCCTCCTTTCTGTTAGTTTTATCTCCTCAATTATTCTATCTGTTCCGTCCAATTTAGTCATCTGCCAACGTTGGATTCGTTGCCTCCAAATCTGATCAACACAAGCTTGAACTACCATGGTAGTGATCCTCTTAAAACATCATCAATTCATCATTATCATCATCATATCCATCTTACGAAATTCCCAGCTGCCATCTTTAATTTCACCTTCCTCTTTTTCATCTTCACAACCCATTTCTCCATTTACTCATCAGTCTCACTAAAAATATGGATTTTATATGGTTAATGAATTAATGGAGTTAATGATTAATTACTTCAATTTTAGGAGTAATAATACAGATACTATAAAGCCATTATTACATAAAAATGTTTGTAAATTGGGTGAAGAGGAGGAAGGAATAAAGAAGAAAGAAGAAATAAGAAAGGGAAAGGAGGGTAATGAAGGGAGAAGAAGAAGTAACCTGTTGATTTATAACTTTACCTGTTACAACAGGTTAAATTTAAGCCTGGTCTAATCAATACTCTTTAAAAAGAGAGAACCTCAAGACACTGTGCTTATGAATAGTCTCACCATATGCCTCCTCAACCGTTGATCCCCTTTACATCTCTGCCTTACATTCCTCTCACACACTCACTACATCCTCTTCTCACCATTTCGTCTGCCTTCACTTTGCAATTTGCATCCACTCATCATCTCATCTTAATTCTCCTTCTCCTTCTGCAAAAACTCATCAATCATTCTTATGAACTCAATCAATTTGCTTGAGTTTATCAATCATCGTCACGTTTGTTTATCAATTTTGTTCAATTGGGTTTATGATCGCTGTTGTTTGATTACTACCCTTTCTGGGTTTGTTTTCATTAGGGTTTATGATTATTAGGGTTTATGATCGATGTTGTTCGATTACTACCCTTTCTTGGTTTGTTTTCATTAGGGTTTATGATCGATGTTGTTCGATTACTACCCTTACTGGGTTTGTTTTCATTAAGGTATTTGTTACTACACAGATGCGTGGCTGTATTCCTGGGGTTAGAAAATCAGGTTTAAATTACAAATTCTTCTTCTTCCATCCGTCTTTTGATTTTAATTAGGTTACTGATATTATTAAAAAGAAATCATTGTGGTTCTTGGGTTAGTGATTTACAGGTTTACTGTATTCTAACCGACCTTATGTTCGGTTTTAATTTTAGGATTATTAAGGAAGCCGTGTGGAAGATTGGCAGAGATATATAATGAGGTATTCATCTAATTAATTTCTATTGTTTTACATATAATTTCCGGATTTAATTTGGGTTTAGATTTAATTATAAGTATGAACCCGGCCACTTACTCAAATAATCAAATGAAATATTGAAATATATAATGATGGCTGTAAGAATCGTTCATTATTTCTGAGATACTCCATCATTCACAGGAAATCGAACCGCTGACCTTATTGTTGATATAATGATACGTCGAATGCTTTCCTGAAAGTTCATATTCTTGTTGTGGAGGTAATTTTTTCTTTTACCCCTTCTTATTCTATCAATTAGTTTTTCTTTGTTGGAATTAAATATGATGATGACGTCAATTATTCCAGTGTTATGTGTATGGAACTCTTGAGTTTGTCGTCTATGTGACACAATGTCCAATGTAAGCAGTTGGTTTTACTTTGTCACAATGTTGCTATTAACTTTGCTTTACCGTTTTTTCTCACTATTTGAAGTATTATCTTGTTCATCAACAAGTTTCTTGTCCATTAACAAAATGGGGAAAACTGTCTTAGATAGATCTGACTATTTGAGGTATTTGAGCCGAAATTAAGACCAACTTAGAAATAAGATTGCTTATTAAGGGTCTGAAATCAATAACTTTAATTCGGATTCTGAGCTTACTTTTTAAATTCTCTTAAATTTATATACTGAGTTCGATTTGTCCAGCCAATGGTGGTGTTCGTACACAATCCATCGCATTTTTAAGTGCGCTTTACCATGTTATTGTCCATCACATTACCATGTTGGCACTGGGAGAAATTGATCCATTTAGTTAATAACTTTTTTAAAGCCCCAAACCCCAATTGACACAAAACCACACTTACAAATTACGAAGCTAATTTATTCCAGTTTTTCCTCCTCACTGCACAATTCTTTATCCTCCTTTCATTTACTCTTTCCAAGTTGTCTCTCATTTCTTCTTCTTTCTAGATCCATTAGCTTTTACGCTTATTGTTTTGCTAAAATCAATGTATCTTGAACTGTTTCTTCATAATTAGAATTATAAACCTCATAATTGATTGATATCAGCGTTAAGCCGTTAAATGCTTTTTTAGTCATAAAGTTAATTGTTTTATTAGATTATAATAATGGGTTTGTTAAATTTGTTTAATTTGTGAAATTTGGGTGATTAACAACAACATATTACTCAAAGGAGGACAAAGATAACAAGATTCTGCCATCAGGTTTGTTTGCCTCAATCTTGTTAGGGTTTTGATTTATGTATGTAAATTTGTATTTTTTTGGCAATTCACGTTGTTTGTTTGCATGGGAGTGTACTCACTGAGTCTTGACTTTTATTAAAATATCTTCTACGGAGAATAAAAATGTCAAAAACAAATGACTGAGACGAAAGGAATTACTTTAGAAAATATAAAGACAGGTTGTTGATTATTGAAAGTGTGAAATACTGAAATAGTTTATAAGGTAACTTGTAGCAATTGAATTTATATCCCAGTTTGGGTTGTCAAAATGAGCTACCATATGTTGGATTAGCTAAGTGCTTGCGTGTTTGACAGTGGGCTCGAGTAGAAGTATTCGAAGGGTACGTCTCTCCCTGTGGGATTCCTCTACTTTATACAAGTTAATGATACTTTTGGCTTAGAATGAAATTTCCAAGCGTCATATACGTGTCCCTCTTTTTCTTTTTGGTTCTTAAAGCTGAGTTCCATGGTATTGTTTATGGCCCTGGCTATTTCATTTCCGCTTTATTGTCTAAGTTTTTGTTTATCCTGTTTCTGTTAACGTCTTCTCATTCTAGCGCTTATTATTTTGAATTGTGTTTTCTGTGATGGGGCCTTACACATTGTATTAGTCCGTATTCAGGACACACTTCAATGATTTTGGGATGTGCTGTTATTCTGAGTTTAGGCTCTTACAATAAAGCGAAGAGAGTTTTTATGCGCCTGTTGTTTTCCTCATCCCCATACCCCATATCAATAGAATAGTGATAGAATTTGAAAATTAGTCAAAATCTCGTGATAAGCATAAATTTTTCAAGGGAATAGCCATATTTGTTTCTTTTGTTTTCAGTAAAAGGTTGTTTTAGACAAGTGAAGATAAGAGACATCAGAGAAATATAAATAGGTTCTGGTTGATGAATAAAGGGAACACACCACTTTCTTTTGTACATGGGCTTATTTAGAATGTTATGAGACGAAAGATAGTAAGTGAATCCAAGTTCTGATAAGGATTTAGTGGCGATGACTATTTACTTGTTGGTGTGTTTTAATGGCGATTACTCTTGCAAAGAGATTTTATGTTTACTTGCCGTTTCTTTTAATGTTGAATTAAGGAAACAGGTTGTTTGAATCGGAGTAGTAAGTGAATTGATGTTTGTGGGATTTTATGTTTATTTGCCGTTTCTTTTGTGATGCCAGAATGCCACAGGGGCAATGCTAATTTATTTAGGCTCATCTATTTGATTGTCTTGGTTTGGCGCAGGTTGCTTGCCCGGCTACTTAGAGGCAGAATGGTTTGTGCTTCTAACGAGTTTGGTGGCTTCATATAAACCGATGTTGTTTATATCTGCCCAGGCGTTAAGGTAGTCGCTACCATTTCATCAAGAGTGTTAGATCAACTCTGTTGAGAGGGAAGTTTATGAATCGGTTTGGACTTCATCGTGATCTTTATTAGGGAACAATGGATTCTTTAATGTCAGGTAAGGTATTTGATGATTTATTGAGCAGTTAAAGTTATATTTGGTCTGTTGATTTCTGAACGTGCTGCATCCCTTGTGTTTTATTCTTCTATCTTAAGGGCCATCACATTAGGCTATACACTAAATTTCTATGTTTGTTCGCTAGATTCTTATGAGGTTAGATAGTGCTATAATGGTGTGAAAACTACCGTCGGTGATTTAAAATGTACTTACATTGCAGGTGCTTCTTAAAATCAAAATTTGCAGTTACAAGTTAGGGGCCTTGTAGAGGGCGAGGGGGGGAGAGAGAGAGCGCTCTTCATGTGGTATTTTCTTGTCGATGTAGAGTTCTATCTTATTGTCTAAACTCTAGATGATATTTCTTAACTGTCATAGAAGAGTTAAATATGCTTCAACTCTCGAATCTGGAGGTCTAAGTTTAATTGTTTGGACATGTTTTTATGTTATAGACAAGTTTATTAGCGATGGTCAGACGCGTTACCTGAAGTTCAATAGTTTGTTATATATATGCTAGATGCCGTGTTGGGTGGCAATTTCTAAAGAACCTTTTGGGCTTCTTGACTTCTACTGGTCCTCATCATTAAAAGGCTAGGCAAAGTGACCTTACAGGTTGCAAGTTTGCAGACAACGGAAGTGCTTTACTCACTTTGTAGTTTTCATTTAGTTACATGAGTATATGTGTATATAGTGATTTGAACAATTAGATTGGGATCTGAATTTGAAAATATGGCATTGTATAGGCATTTGGAGTCTTGGCAAGGCGTGACGAGACATACTATCTGAGGCAATAAAACCAAACTTTTTGTACAACTTATTTAAACTCAATTTCAGAGTGAAGCATGATCGACTTTTTAGTTAGCCTGATGGTATTTCAAATTCTGTCAATTGCAATAGCATATTTATCTAATTGTTTCAGTTGCGTTATTATGTGTTGCGTGCAGTTTGTGTCATTTTTAGTCAGGTTTACCCTTGTGGATTTTTTATTAAACTCGCGGTTTCTCTATTTGACTATTTAACTGTCTTTTGGGGGGATGACGTTTGTATGCTAACCATTCGGCTGTTTTTTTGGTTAGTTAAGCTTATTAGCCCATTGCTTCAACATATTCCTGGGGCTTGGGGTTGTGTCCTGCTACCTGGAACTATTTGCGTGGTAAGCATTCAGTTTTTTTTTTAATGAAGCTTGTTGGGTCGCTTTTTTACCTTAGGTTGTCGTCTGATTGTATTTGTTGTCTGTTTAATTAGATGTGCTTGGAGCACCGTATACGACGTCTTGCATTTACTTTATTTGACTTACCTTGTCATTCCTGGTTAGATGTGCAGAGAGGAACTGGTGAAATAGTTTGTGTTTGTGGGGTGGATTGGGTGGTGAGCTGGTCTGTTAATTCCTATGCTTGTTTTTTTTTTTTTTTGCAAATTTCTTATGTATTAATCGTTACCCATTAAGTGTTAGAAATTAGGAGTGTTTAGATGCTATTTTTTATTGTCATTGATATGAGAGCGATACCGAGATGTTGCTTTTGCCCACGGGCAGAAACGAATAGCCTAAGCCATAAGTTTTGCCTCCGTTACACATTGTGGTGTTAACTTTGTTTTATTATTAGGTGTAGGTAGGAAATAATGTCGTTAGAGTTTGGCTATGAGGCTCATAGAGAACAGCCTTGTTGGTGAGCGTTTGGGGGCCTTCTAAAAAAAAGTATGAAATAAGAACAATGAGACCCAAATCACATGTTGATATGACGAAAATAATGGAAAACTAAGCTGAGCCGTAATGAACTTGTGGAAGAGAGTAAGAAGCAAATGAAGTTACGTCTCATAATGTCCTGTGCGTCGGGAGCGATAAAGCTCCGATATATCTATCATAGCACCCGTATGACGTGCTTATATAGGACATGCTTTATAACCTCTTATATTAAGAATTATGTTAATGTCAATGGTTGACATGACATATGGCTGATGAGGATTAACCTATTCTAGATGAGACAATATGATGCAACGATTATCACTTTGATATTTAACTTTCCACGTCTTGTTAGGGACGTCTGACTTCTTGTGTTTATTCTAGATAAGACAATATGGTTTGTGCCTTTTTTAAGCCGTTCGCTGTTTTTTTTCTTGTTTTTTCTTTTGGTTGTGGCCTGCTTCACTGGTCTTTGATTGTGGTTTTTCTTTTTGAGGGATTGAATTGGAGTTTGATGAGAATTTATGTTAAGTTGTCGTTCCTTTTGTGCGGCCATATGGGCATTGCTAATTTATTTAGGCTCATGCTTTTCTTGGGATGTTAAACTCATCTATTTGATTGTCTTGCTTTGACACAAATGGTGGTTTGGCCGTCTGTTTAGAGGGGGAATGGTTTGTGCTCCTAACGAGTTTAGTGGCCCCATATACACAAGTGTAGTTCAATTACCTCTGACGGAGTGTTGAGCTAGCCACTACCGTTTCATCGCCCAGCAATGTAGCATGTTGATTTCAAAAGTTTAGTCATATTTGATAATTAATTTAGAAACTCTGCAATCTATAAGTTTAGCTAAGGTATTTGATAATTATTGAGAAGTTAAATTGACTTTTGATTTGTTGAATTCTGAACGAGCGGTATCCCTTGTGTTTTATTCTTTTATCTTTCAGGGCCATCACATTAGGAGATTATTTTGGAAGGAGCATCTGTTGAGAACCTTATCACTTCTACATAGAAGATTTATGCTGAACAGGTATGTGAGTTCAAGGCTGGAGGTAGCACAATGGAAAAACCTGCATCTTTTGTGCATTCTGGAAATCATAGTTTTGTAATAAATTTCTATGTTTGTTTTTTATTCCTTACGAGGTTAGATAATGCTACAACAACATAAATCTTTGAATAAAATTACATTGCTAAAACTTCTTAAAATCTAAATTTGAGTTACAGGTTAAGGGAAGCTTGTAGAGGGAAGGAGGGATGGAGAGAGGGTGTGAACCAGAGTAAGGACACTCTTTGAAAAAAATAAAAGCGAAATGGACTAATGACTTCAAAGAGAACAAAAATAATAACCTTTTCTTTAGTTTATCACCTCTTACCTAATTAAAAGTTAATACATAGTAGTAAAGATACTCAAACAGAGGATAATAGGATGGACAAAGGAAACATGGGAGAGGGGTAAAAGCAATGAATAAGTTAACAAAAGTGAAGGAGATGGAGTTGGAGAGGGAGGGATGGAGGGAGGGAGGGAGGGAGGGAGGGGGAAAGGGAAAAGAAAATGGATTACTGTGAGCAAAAGAATGGATGATTATGTGAACAAGTGGGAGGAGATGGAGAGAGAGAAGAAGAGGGAGAGGCAAAACGATGAATATAAGAGGAAACGAGGGAAATAGCTGAAAGCAGATGGATGAACATGTGTTCAAAATCGAAAAAGAGATGGAACAATAGGAAAGTGGAGTTGGAGAGTGAGAAAAAGGGACCGGATGAATGTGAATAAGTCATGAGAGAAGAAGGGGGGAATAAGAGAGAGGGAAAGAAGAGAGATAAATTGACGAATAAGTGGAGAGAGGCGCTGGATATGGAAATAGAGCGAGGGGGATAAAGAATAAGGAAATAGGTGGATATGTGAACAAAAGAAAAAGAGAGATACAATGATGAAACAAGAGGAAGAGTGAGATGGAAATTTAGAGGGAGAGAAGGGTTAAATGTGAACTAATGAAGCGAGAAGGAGATGTGTATGGTGGGGTGGGGTGGGGTGGGGGGGGAGACACTTATCATTTATATGAATGCCATACCTATATGTGTGCTTGATACTATATTTCTATTTTCACCAGTGAGCTGCTATACCTGTTAAAGGGAGGAAGAAGGGGAGGGAGTTGTGTAAAATAATATTGTTTTTAAATTTATATAAGTAAGACAGTTATCGGATAAAGACTTATCTTTACTTTCGGGATACTACATTTCTCTATGCACCCGTTAGCTACCATGCGTGTTTGATGGTGCTCATAGCTATTGTCCGATTAGTTAATAGTGGAAGCTTGGTTTTGACCAAGGATCATGGAACTGTCCAAGTAAATGAAGGTTAACCTTACTAAAATGCAAAAAATATTGTTCATTTTTCACTAATAGTCCCCTTAACATGTGTGTATGATTTCTCTGAAGACTAAGTTTACTCAAAATGTGAGAAGCGAAGTTTAAACAAACTCTTAAAGTGAGTGGGAGAAGGATGGATGGAAAGAGAGTTTGTGCTTGATTTTTCTTGGATTAAGAGGGAGACGGATTGGGGAAAGGGGAAGAGACTCGGTGTTTGGTTTTTTTTAGCTTGTGGGAGGGAGAGGGAAAAGTTGGGGAGGGAAGGAGAGCATTGAGAGGGAGAGTGCCAAGAGCGCATGTTTTATGTTTTTCACATTGTCTTTGCTTGTCTTGTACATGTATTGATTCTTGTCTAAATACGACTAGCTGCATGCCTATCACGGCATCACATAACCATGAGCAAATGGAACATGGGGAGAGGGAAAGAGAAGTTGTTTCCGGTTTTACCCAGTTTGATAGGGAAATAGAGATGAACTAGGGAGGAAGGGAATAAGGGGGAGAGGATGGGTGAGAGAGGGGGATGAGAGCGTTGTGCTTCTTTTTGTTTAGATGCCTTCGCATGTATGATGTACTCATAATTGATTCTACCTTATATAGGACCACATGCATATCTATCATAGCACCCGTATGACGTGCTTATATAGGCCATGCTTTATAACCTCTTATATTAAGAATTGTGTTAATGTCAATGGTTGACATGACATATGGCTGATGAGGATGAACCTATTCTAGATAAAACAATATGATGCAACAATTATCACTTTGATATTTAACTTTCCACGTCTTGTTAGGGGCTTCTGGCTTCTTGTGTTTATTGTTAGTAAGATTTGTACTGCTAAATACTATTCATTCACCGGCCTAAATATTTTAGGTCTATCGCACTATACTAATGACTATTCGCCGAAGCAAGTTCTCTCTCACTTCGACAAAGTAACTATTATGGAACTTTACATCGAGGAATTTTAAATTGTTATTATTGCAAGAGAGTAGCACAATCACATCTTACAAATAGATAAATAGCATGCTTATTGTTAGGGTTGTTAAGAGGGTTGTCAAGATCTGAGAGTTAATGGCTTTGCACTTTCTGACGCACGACGTTTATCATGTATAAAAACAGGTGAAGTGTCTAGGGAGTTTGCATTTGTCGACTTTGAAGAGGCAGGGAGGAAGGAAGTGAGAGGGGGGGGAGGATGAAGTGAAATAAAGTTTGTGCTAAGAGGGAGTGGGATGAGCAAAATATTTAAGTAAATGATTGTTGCATTTGAGTATTGCATATTCTCTTATGCGTTTAACTTATGGGCTATGACATCTCATGCTAGAATAACAACTTTTAAGCAAAAAAACGTTTCAACAAAATATCTTTTACAAATTGTATATTAATGCCCATTCACCTTTCTACGGAGTTTAAGCTATAATTAACTTTGACGGAATATGTATTTAGTTTTTAGACACTTCAAATTATGCTTTGTTTCACTTTAGGGTTACTGCCGGCTATTTCGGTGATGGGCGACGGGCGATGGGCATGCATTTATATTTGCTTTTTGGTTTTATCGATGTTGGATTTTCAGTTTGTGATTATTTTGCTTGATTATGCATTTTCTTGAATCCCTTTGATCGTTTTATGGTGTTTATTTTTCAGCCTATTGAGGTTGTTGTCCTATTCTTGTTTGTACTCATGTGCTTAAAGTCTAAAGATTGAAACTTTGTAATAACTTATGTATGCATATTGAATTTTTTTTCTTTGATGAATAGGGTACATCACAGATATCAAATTCAAGTCTCGTCTTTTCAGATCATATGTAGGTGATTAGCTCTTTCTTTGGGTATATTTCTTCCCTTTTGATAAAACTGAAATGCTTGGTGAAAATGGAAAATTTGGAGGATGTTTAAAACGATGGGTAGTTATTTGTAATTTTGAGTTGTCGTATGAGACTGCGTTAAGTTTAAGACGACCTGTTTCGATGCTATGTATGTCAATCAATGAGTATAATCTGTGATGATGCTGTTTGATTTATCATGTCAACCAGACTAGACTTAGGCTGCTCTAAGGACTTCCATCCCCTGGATCACTGAAAACCCATGGCGTGACATCAACAAAAACACCAAAAGAGTAGGCTTAAGTCAGAAGAGTGCCAAGTATGCTGAAGGTAAGTGGGATGATAAGTAAAAGGGATAGGGTAGAATGAGGGAGAGATGAAGATTGCTGAGAAAGGGGAGGGAGAGTGTAAAAGAGTGGTAGGGAGATGAGGAGGAGAGGGAGAGTGGGGGAGAGCGTAAAGGAGTCTCTCTTTGAAAAAAATCAAAAGTATATGTTACTATTGGATTGGATTGAATTGGAGATCACTTTAAGTAGTATTAACTGTCCGGGTCAATTTGAAAGAAATATGATGTGAAAAAAGAAAAAAAAATTGCAATCCTACATACATTAAGTTTCATATCTATACTTCTGAGCTTTTATTTGATTTCATTCTCGGTTGATTCGATTGTGGTTCAACTATTTCACATTGGCCTTACTTGAGATCGGATTTCATTGTTTTTTTTTTCACGACGTAGGTTTCAGCAGCCGTTCCGGCTCGCTGTGAAGGTAATTACTTCAATTTGATTAGTTTTTTTTCTCCTATGTATATTCCGTACTATGTTCATATTACTATGGCGCTTATAGTGTGTGTTTTGTTCAGGTTGCGGGAAATTTGCTCAAACATCAACGGAAGTTAGTCTTGTGGATCTTCATCCTACCGAAACATGGTAATTTCCTGGCTGACTAAGCGAGTCTTTTTCATTGATCTTTTTAATGTTGGTCGTTGTATCTTGTATTAATGTATATTATAAAATCAAACACTGGCACCAGATAAATGAATTTTCCGAGGCTATTGTATTGTCTTAGTTGCCTTTGTTTCTCTCTTACCTTCATTTATGAGCGAAGTTAAACTGGTTAGTGGTTAGCGGAGTAGTTTTGCACAAAAATGTTCCTTTATTTATGTACAAATGTCAATATAAAGATTACAATTTTTTTTTATTAATTTTGGCGAATATGTCCTTGTTTCCTTCTTGGGTAGCTTTAATGCTCATATAAGTTCTTAATGATATGGGTTTTCTGTTTTTTTGTTGTTAATGATATGTATAATAAGATCCTTCATTTTTGTTAACATTCCTTGCTGCATGAGTGTCCCACTTATCTGTTTATATAACTGGTCCGTACTGTGTTATTATATGCGTGATTTCCTGTTTTGCGTGGTCCTTGCTCCATGAGTTCCCCACTCCCCATGTTTTTTCCCCGCTAGGAGTAGAGTTACTTGCTTAAATATATTGAAATTCAGAACTATTGTCTCTTTTTAAATTTGCTTCTTTGCAGCTGTGTAGGTATATATTTCTTTTCTCGTCTACTATGTTCCTTTTATTAGTGCAGCTGATGGGTCGTCATGCCCTTAGTTGTTGTGAGAATTTATGACTAATGGAGGCATATGTCTTTAAATTGTAACGACAGTTGTATTGCGATATTCTGTTTTTAAAGTAAAAAACAAGCATTTCTAGATTATGGTGTTCTCTAATATGAATGGGCTTTGGCAGTGTATGCTTGCTCCACGTCATCTTATGTTTACATTTGTAGTAAATTGGCTAAATTATTTTTTTCCGTTTATGTTCCAGTTCAGATAAGATGGCGAGCTCTGTAGCCAGCTGTCAGACTGGCAGTAGAGGACAACGATTCACAAGTGCATGAGGTTTTTATGCTTGGTTGGCGTTTCTTTAGTGCTGTTACGGGGCCAATACTAATCCGTTGGCCAATCCTAGGCTGCCCTTTCATGGGCTCCTACGAAGACGTTTACTCCCTCTCACATAAGCCATGCGCGCATATGTTTACCCATCAGGATTTAAGCTTACATGCATCGATTATTATTACTATCATCCCGTAGGTTCTAGGTTGCGCGTCCTTAGCTATATTGGGTACGTTGATTTTTTGTGCTATAGCTTGCATAGCACGCTATACAGCGCAGTTACGCACCGCATACTGTTCGTAAGTGGTGCCTACTACGTAACGTTTTTTGTAGCAGACAGTAATAATGTAATATTTCTGTTTGTTTGGGTAGGTCAAGAGGCTGCCTCATTTGGCAGTTGCGTACACTCAAAATGTATTGTGTTTTTTGTTAGCTTTTAAATAGTATCGATGTGTAATGTTTTTACTCTCGTGTCTTGTATATTCCTGAATAGGTTTTGCTATGTACTGGTAAAAAGCTAGCGGAGCTGCCCATGCCAAAGATCTTAACGAAAATAGTGGCATTACATCAAAGATCTTTCGTCAATTGAAATCGTAGACATGTTTGCGCACTCTAATAAAAAAACTAAAATAAACAGCTCATTTTCGTGGTGTTTCTATATTTTCTTTGTAAAAATAGTATGCCAGTTACGCCATGTCATAACATCTTTTGCATTCGTACATTTCTAATTAACTTAGGGTTCACTTTTAACTCCGCATCAGCTTCAAATTTCACGATGATCGTTTGATGTTAAACAAATAGTTATCTGCATATGATATTCAGCTTGCTATGGACTATTAATCTTTTAGTTTCTGATTCAATGTCCCATAACGAGATCGCAAAACGTTCGCCAAATTGGGGCACCGCGCCCGGTAGGGCGCGGAGCAACAACTAGTTTATAAAAAAGATAGAATTTGAAATATATAATAAAATAATCAGAATATTCTAGAGTGTTCGGATTCGGAGTTTTTCGGATTCGGAGTTTTAAAACGGTTTATAGAAAATGAAGGGATTTTCGACCCGGACTCCAAATAAACTCTAATGACTGTCAAAACGACCGTACCGGCGCGTAGATGACGACCAAAGGGTAGACACAAGTATTTGAGGTATCACTTGACGATAAAATTATGAAGTGTCATAAATCGTTTCGCGTACCAAATATGTAGCCTAATCATCACTGAGTGGTTGGCGGAAGATGTACAACTGAGGTATCTACACAATGTTACCCTTTGACTTATGAAATTACATGTATGATACTACATTACCCTAAGTTCACTGTTTTTTTTGTTGTAGTAGTTATAGTAAGGGGCCAATCAGTTAAGATGGACAAAAAATAAACATGGGTATCTCCAACACCTTCCCCGTATGATTGATTCACTTAAAACAGTACATTATAAACATAAGAAAAAATAGAGGTGTAATCTGATTAGACAAGAGAAGAACTAATTATTGGAGCAAGTATTAAGATTCATGATGATGAAGGTTATACAATGGCAGCTTCAAAGTCAGCTTAGTGATAAAACCATCAAATTAGTATGTAGCTCATAGAATTGCAAATACACATTAAATGCTATCAATTGTAAGCTCAAAATAAAGCTCGATATGGAGTACATACGCTTGCTTTACATCCACAGTCACATGTTCAAATAACTAATAACAATAAAAATCTTTCTACCGGGTATATGCAAATTAAAGACACAAGTGAAGTCATGTTTATTCACAAATCCAAATAGAAAGAAAGATTCAAATTTAATTTGATGACTATCTGCAAAAATATGATCTAAAAAAGAACAACTATGCCTCTGAGTCAGTGAGCATTATAGTGTTACTAGCTAGCTGGTGGGAAAAAGAATAAAAGGATGATACGTATCATCAGGGGCCAAGGCCAAACCAGAGCTGTCGAGATTTCCCTAGGAAGTAGCCGATAAGGTGAACTCTACGTGGGCCCACAACGGAGAAACTGACTTCCTCTGTCCAGATTCACTCGGCTTCGTTAGGTTTCATTCATGTTCTTTACAGCAGGCCCGGAGGTAGGTGTGCCTAAATCGGTTATGCAAAATCAAACCAGGTCCACCCTCAATAATCAGATCATTAACCAAAAGGGTTTTCTAAGATGAAACGGGATACAATCTACACGTATTTGCTATTTCAATCCTTATTCGTCGTGGACAAATTACTTCAAATTGTCAGACTAAGTTTATCAAGAACCCAAATTGCCCTCCCACCCAAATCTTTTCAATTAAAATTCATACGGTACCCCCGAACTATGACAATTTACTCGAAATACTTAAAATTTTGACCCGAAAAACCTTCAAGTGGTCATAACACATGTTTACAAACTCGTAAAATGATGATTTTTTTTTTCAAACCGTTCATCTTTCTGAGAGCTACGATTTGAAAAATAAAATTGTCGTAATTGAATCTCATGGCTAGGAGTTTTTGTATGTCAATAATTTTTTTACCGAACAAACTTTGAGTTGCCATATCTCTTGGTCACGAGTACCGAACTCGCCTATTTTTTTTCAAATTGTAGTTCTCGGAAAGATGAACAATTTGAAAAAAAAATCGTCATTTTCCGAGTTTGTAAATACGAGTTATGGCCAATTTAAGTTTTTAGGGTCAAATATTTAGGTATTTCGGGCAAATTGTCATAGTTCGGGGGTACCGTAGAAATTTTTCCTTTAAACAATCCCGAAAGAATTTAATAGACAAGTTGACACTAACAACTAATATCGAATAATAATCCACGAATTGAAAAACATAAACCTAATCGATGTAAAACAAATCGGGTTTTCTAAAATCAAAACAATTAGTTATCAATCATAACAATGTAACTAATCGCCATAAAATGAAAGCCAATTACGACAACAATATCATCAGAGGCATGATCCCAAAATGATTTGGGGTTCGCTAAAATGAATCATCCTTTAAGCCAATCCCTGGGTTATTCC
>JAIUZE010003545.1:0-14096 GCA_022085475.1 Heliosperma pusillum
AATGGTCAAGACGCCATATACTCATAATTCTCTATGGGTACTTAGTCAACACGACATATATCATACAATCAAACAGTCACGGGGAAAACATCCTATCATGTGACTAATTGCATATAATTCATATTCAAATATCATATCGCCTCATATCTACTAAGGCTTATTCATTCATTCATTAAATAAAACCTTACCTGAAGACAAATCCCCGACCTGAGTCCCGCGACGGGTCATCAGTCAAAACGGGGCTGACTAGATCTTAGTTTGACCAAACCCGTTTGGCCAAACCGGCTAGAAACAGAGTCTTAGCCCTCGAGGCGTGAACATAAGAATCATCATATTCAATTCATGTTATTTCATTCTATTTCTAACACGTGAATTATTAAATCATACCACCACCCGCTTGACTTAAAGGATATCAATTTAAACTACCATCTCGTATTATAATTTCTAACATGTGAGAAATAATAATTTAATGAAAAACCTTTTAATTAAATATTTTACTTATTAATATTTCTCACTTTCTAATTATTACAAAACGCGATGAAATAACAATAACTCAAAAACCGTCACAAGGCTAAGGAAGGGGACCCACGGGCTGATTTGGGCCGACTTGACACGGGCCTGGACTGGGCCCCACGGCTGGTTTGGGCCTGTTTGGGCTGTTTTAAAGACTTTACTAAAACCGTTTCCTAATATTTCCCGCATGCTTTAACATAATTAAAACCCGTCAAAACAATAACCTAACAATCAAACATCGACACAACCCAAAGACCAAAACCCGGACCAATCCAGACCGGACCAGGACCGGCCTGAACCGGCCTGAACCGGGCCTGAACCGGCCGGTTTGGGCTGGTTTTTCCGGCCAAATTCCACGGTTCAAACAACCTCCATTCCAAATTAATTCTAACATGTTTTTAATTAACAACATCCATTTTTAACATCCAATTCAACCAGCATGCATATTAAAATCATGATTATGAAGAAATCATAAAAATATGTCAAGGACACCAACATGTTTATAAATTCATACAACATGATAAAAATGATTACTTTATCTGTTTACTAATTAAAAACCGTTAAATCATAAACAACAACTAAGATATGTTAAACATTTTTCGGTCGAGTACCGGAATCGTTACCTTAGCTAGCTAAAATCAAGTAGCACCAAATTATAAGAACTAGGACAATAAGAAGATAACCCGTCTCTAGTCTTCTCACCAAAATATACGAGTCACCACCAAACTCGTCTTCAAAATTCTTCCCCCTATAATAATGACAAGAAAACATTATTAGAACTTAAACTGATTTGTCCATAATTAAATGTTGAAAACGATTTTGACGGAATTGAAAATAAACCGTACTAGAAGATGGAGAGCGAAGAGGAGATTCTAGACATATAAGTTAGGACGGATTTAATTAAGAAATGAAGGTTTTATGAGGATTTTGCTCAAGAAAGACGAAGAACGAATGAAGAACGACGAAGAACGTTCAAGAACGATGAAGAACGATTAATTTGATCTTAAGTTGATTTGTTGGAAAATGAAAAGTTGTTAGTGAGTAATGAAAAGAAAGAAAATATCAAGCTTTAAGAGAGGAGAAAGAGACGTGAGAAAAGAAGAGAAATCGGGTCTGTTTTTAAGCGATTGCGGAATTTAAGTTGACAGGCCGATAAAGTTACAAATATCTTAGATATTTTTATTAGTTTAATCATATTAATTAAAAGATCTAATATGAGGTGAAAAATATGTAACATGGGGCGTGTGAAATGAGAGGAATCGGTCTGATTATTTGAGCGTATTTGCCGTAATTTTAACTAACGGATCGATAAAGCTACATCAATCTCCTTAGATATTTTGTATTAGTTTAATCGTGAAACAAGTAACATATCTCATGTGAGTGGAAAACGATGACATGGGCGCGTGACTCATGCCAAAGTCGAGTTTCGATTTTGTTGCGCGCATTACGATGCGTCGGGAATAGTTAAATGACGTTCGGTTAAAACCGTAAACGTTATTTCTTTAAATTCCGAATAAATTCAAAATAATTATATTAAATTATGATAAATCTTAATAAATCTAAATAAAAATAAATCAAAAATATTATTTTTTTAAATAAAATTTCGGTCTTCAAACTTATGAGGCGAGTCGGGAAAGTCAAAGTCGAATTTAAAATCAAGAAAAAGTCAAAAATGACTTAAAAGTCAAGAAAAGTTTATGACGACTTAAAAGTCAAGAAAAGTAAATGACGACTTTTAAAAAGTCAAGGAAAAGTCAAAGACGACTTAAAAGTCAAGAAAAGTCAAAGATGACGAAAAACGGGATTTTCATGGAATCTCTCAAAAATTCCAAATACGAACGCGGAATTTCAAAATACGACTCGGAACAAAAATTTCTATTTTAAAAACTTAAGTCTGCTGAAAAGTATCCATAAGCTATTTTACTTAGACAAATTGGGTACTTTTCGGGTTGTTACAGTAATACTTACATTGGTCGTTTACTATCAGATGATATCTTCGAGCTGAAGTACTTTGTAAGAAATTACATTCGTAACATAAACATCAGGGATAAACTCAGAAGTTCTTGTCGACACGACTGTAACCTTTTTGGAAGTTTTAGCACGTGATAATGCTACGTACAACTGTCCGTGTGAAAAACAAGGTTTAGGGAGATAAAAAACTACTTGACTTAGAGTTTGTCCTTGCGACTTGTTTATTGTCATTGCAAAACTCAGTTTGAGTGGGAACTGATTTCTTTGAAACTGAAAAAGGGTAGTTGGTTGATGACGATGGTCTAAGCTTAACCCGTGGTATAATAACATGTTCCCCTTTATGATGACCAGCAATTATTATGCATTCTATCAAGTTGGGGCTAAACCGCTTGCAATTTAGACGAGTTCCATTGCAAAGCCCGAATGATGGGAGTATGTTTCGTAGAAGTATGACAGGGCAATTTTCTTTTAGGATGAGTTCATGTGGGCTCATGCCTCCGGGACAAAGCTTGTTAACGAATTCAGCCGGGTTAATATTGCATTTGTCATCAAGTACTGTGTCGTAACTTCTGTAAATTACAGCTTTGCCTGGGAACTTATCTATGAGGACAGAGTTGATTGCGTCGACATCATCATTCATTGGTGTAAGGATAGCACGTGTTGTAAAAATGTCGGAGCTAAATTCAGAGAGGTCAAGTTCAGGGAAAGCAACTGATGTGATGTTATTTATAGGATTTGGGTCGTCAGTAGTTGATTGATGAACAATTTCTGTAGGAAGGCAAATAAGTTGGTTCTCCTCAGTTTGCAGATCTCCATTTCCAAAGTGACAGTAAGAACGCAGAATACAAAGGATCTTCCCGTGCACGCATATTTTCAGTTTATCGGAATTTTATAAATCCAGGCCAGAATGCAGAGTTCACTAAACTTGCTTCTACTGCTTCTCTTTGTGATTTATGAAAACTACTGGAAGAACCTGGCGAAAGTCACCACCAAATACGATAATTTTACCGCCAAATTTAATTTCCGTGTTGCATATATCTCGAAGTAAAAGGTCAAGTGCATCAACATTTTCCTTTCTTGCCATGGAAGCCTCATCCCAAATAATTAAACTTGTCTCCTTTATTAACGCGGCTAGGCTTCCTTGTTTCGGTACATCGCATGACAGTGATTCATTTATATCCAACGGAATCTTAAACCTAGAATGTGCCGTCCTTCCGGAGAGTAAATTTGCAGCAGCAATGCCCGAAGTAGCTGTTGGTAGTACTATTTTTCCCATGAGCCGCACCTCTGCATACAATGCATTATAGAGAAAAGTTTTGCCGGTGCCACCTGGTCCATCAACAAAAAAGGCTCCTGGTCTTTCTGCTCTTACATGCTCAACTATAATATCAAATGCCTTTCTTTGACCAAGATTTAACACGTCACGACAATCAATACAATCTTTTGGAATTGGTGCATCAAGTGCATCTATAATATCCTTGGTTCTCCTAATTTCATCGTCCTCAGAATCTAGCATATGCCCTAAGTTGTAAGTTTTTAGAGACTTTCCCATTGCTTCTAAAGACTGTTCTACTGAAGAGGTTGTAAGATAGTTCACTTTTCGATCTTGGTGTGGAAATGTATGCCTAAAATCTTGTGACAATTCATGAAAATACTTTGTCCACAATGCATCCGGATCTCTTGGTTGGCAGAAAATGAGCAATTGCAAAAAGGTGTCGCAACGCAGAAGGCATTTGAACCGTACATGCTTCACCTAAGCATAAATCGACGGTGTTATCTTCTTCAATTATTCCCCTTTGTAAAGTAGCTCTTGGAATGTCGCACATTTGAATCCGTTAACATTGAGTAAATCTTCAAAGGATTTAGGTCCCTGGACATGAAGAAGTAGTAAGCGAAGAAAATAGCGTTCACCTTCTAAGGGTGCAACGAAAACAAGACGACCAATGACCACAAGTTTGGTCTTCCTTTTAAACCAACTTTTTGAGCCTTTATCCCAACGATATTTCTTGGAAAATTCACGATATACCAGCTGTTCAGTTCCTTCCTTCGAACTTTCCCTAAAAATTTCAGTAAGAGGTGTCCTAGTGCGTTTCTCGTTTGCAATAACAGCTTCTAAATTCTCCTCTGGGTGCAAACGTACTGGTTGCATGTTTGGCAAATGCACAAGTAAAACCATAACAGGAGGCTGAGTTTCAAATAGATCAAATCCATAAATTCGCCACATTGCTTCACACGGTGAAACCCATCTACCAGATTGATATTGTTCAATTTCATCAACTGTTTCACAGTCCCCCCCCCCCCCCCCCCCCCCCCCCCCCCCCCCCCCGACTATGTTGAAAGATATTCTATCCATGACCTTTGTACACATATTTGTATAAATATTTCACGGCTTGGATTGTAGAACAAACTTCTACGTTTATATGACAGTCAAAGAGGGACAACATATATGGGTTATATGGTACTTCCTCCGTTCCATTTGATTCTTTACGTTTACTTTTTGAGCACTATTCATAAGTGAGGATAATCTTTAATATAACTTTTAATATATAATATAAAATATAGTCATGTGAGATCTTGTTTAAATCGTCTTATAGAGTGCATTATGAATATCAAATTTTTATATTTTTCAATAATATGTACCTAAAGATATGAACAAACGAAAACATGCATTGATGTACGTGTATAAAGCAAACGTAAAGAACCAAATGGAACGGAGGAAGTATAACCCATCTGTTGTCAAGAGTTGTTTTACGCACAACAGCAGCCTCTCCATTATTCAGTCTTCTATATACTGGATATCCATCAGAATTAGTGGTAGTCTCAGTCGCAAAACATTTTGGGTAATTATACTTGCATCGACCCACATTGTTTTTGTGCTTCATGCATAGAGGTGGCAATCGGGTCAATCGGGTCGGTTACGGGTCGGGTTCAGGCAGTTCGGGTCATGTCGGGTTCGGGTTTGGTCGGGTCAAGTTTCTTATTCAGGTCGAGTCGGGTTCGGGTTGGGTCGCTTACGGGTCAGGTTAATCGGGTCAATAACTACAACAAGTCGGTTCAGTTTCGGATCGGTTGACCAATGAGTCGGGATATATCAGGTCAATATGCTTGATCAGGTCGAGAGCGGTTTGGTTTCAGGTTACTGATGGGTCGAGTATTTTATATTGTCGTCTTAAATTTGAAAATTAATCGGGTCAATGGTCGGGTCGTTCTGTTAAAAGATCACTTTTGAACTTATGAATTATAATATTGGATTAGAGGAACTCGATACAAAAGATATTTGTAAAATATAATATAAAAGTTGATGATGAGTGCCTATCCAGTGTAGGATTCGCCTATATTATGGACAAAAAATAATGTTTTTGGTCTAAATTAATCGGTTGTTTATGTAGTTCATAGTTTTGAACATTTGACATATGAAGTATGACAAGGAACTAAATGAATTACCTATGAAATAGATTTTATTTATTATCTTGACGGTGATCCTACGTATTTAATTTTGAATAGGCTTTATTAGAATGGTGTATTTGAGGTTTGGATTTTAAGATCATAATTAATAACTGAGGTTGGAGGTCATAACTCATAACTCTTTATTCCCTTTATTGTTTTCAATGGAGCCAAAACTAAACACGCTTTTTCTCACAAATCGTTAATTTAAATTTTCTATATATATCACTTGCATAATAATTATTAATAAGTTTAACTAGGAATATAGCGTACTAAATTTACAACAGACTATTTATTTTAAGATTACATTTTGTTTTGAAAAATAAAAATGAACGATAAGTTTTTATATCAAATTTATTAACAAAAAAAACAAACTATAAAGGAATTTAGATTCTTAAAAAAGATTATTTGGCTATGAGTCGGGTCGAGTTTAATCGGGTTAAAACGGATTATATGTCGGTTCAGTTCGGTTTGGGACAGGTCGGGTTTGTGGGTGAATCGGGTTTCGGGTCGGGTCCGGTCGAGTCACAAGTCGGTTCGGGTCATATCATTTCAGGTTCTATCGGTTTATCGGTTAACCTTAGGGTCGGTTCAGGTCGGTTTCAGTTCAACAAATTTACGGGTTCTATCAGGTCGGTTTTCGGATAAGTCAGGTCGGTTCTTCGGGTCGGGTCACCTTTTGCCAGCTCTATTCATGCATGGACATTCAGGATTTAAGTGACCGCAAGGTCCATGCATCATGTGTTTCAAAACTAACGCACAAAGTGAAGGGTTGTCAGTGGGTGGTATTTCACCTGACACAAATTTATCAAAATCAACAGGTGAATGCAGCTTGTAAGAAGGTTTTAGAATTACCAGCAGGTGTGCATTGGGAGACCTCTCTTCTGAAACTCAACTACATAAATGAATGCAGAAACCTCTCCAAATACATTCTTTTCCATTATCTGTTTCTTAAGGGCCAACAACTTAGCGTGAAAAACTCGAACAACTATATCTAGCCGATTATGAGCTTCTTCCCCTGTGGCAAGCTGTTGTTTAATTTCCATGTTTTCTACCTTTAATTTCTGCTCCTTCCTTTAATTAGATTTTAATTAGTATGCTCATCTCACCTCCATCCTCTTTCTCCATTTAATTCCTCAACCTCTATTTTTTTTTTCATCTGTTGCTTTCCATTTGCTCCTTTATTTAATTATATTTTAATTAGTATGGTCATCTCACCTCCATCCTCTTTCTCCATTTAATTCCTCAACCTCTTTTTTTTTCATTTGTTGCTTTCCATTTTTCCATTACCTCTAATACATGTAGATTTCAAGCTTATTTAATCATTCTTATCGATAAATAATAAATTATAATTTGATCACATAGCGCATGCAACACACAATAGCTCTACCATAAATACTTAACAAACCATTTCTACAAAGCAAACTTTAAAAAGTGCATTCTATATACAACACAAGAAACACACAAAAACACGCAAAGAAGAAACAGAAAGAGAACAGAAAATAATGCACCTTGTTTACAATAACACGCAATTCAAAGTGATAACGACATAACATGCACAAATTGACAATAACTAAGCAGCAAACACCGTAATAAATACATTCACAACAGTAATAACATAACATGCAGAAATTGACAGTAGCTAAACAACAAAAGAAAGATGTGAAAGACAAAGAACAACACATATTCTTTTTTTTTTTTTTTTTTTTTGACAATCGGATTAACGAGTTTTACAATTTAATAGCACGCTTAGCTAGTCTATGAGCGGCTTTATTACAAATTCTAGGAACGAAGGCAAAAGAAATACAATGAAAGTTAGCCGCCAGATCAATGATGTCATCAATCGTATTCCTAGTCCAGTGCTTAAGTTGGGAGAACTTCAGGACCTGAGCAAGAACCTGCAGACAATCAGAGAAAACATTAATATGAAGGATGTTATGAGACAACGCCCACTTCAATGCCTCCCTAATTGTCAATGCTTCTGCTTGCTCGGCATTCTCAGCACGTCCTTTGATACAGAATTCTGATACAACATTATTACCAAACATGATACACCCACCAAACCCAGCAGCAAGAACCTTAGACCACGCAGCATCTACATAAATATCAGGCCGAGAGCAACTCAGAGAACTCTGAATCAACGGGTAGGAGACTCCATTCCTAAGGTTAGACATGTCTTCCTCCAAACGAGTTTGGAAATCAATAGACCCCGATTTCTTGTCTTCAGCAGAAAGAGCCAGGTTAAACGACTCTTGGTAAAGTAAGATAGCACCAATTGGAGAACACTCGGTATTATCAAATACCTTTCTGCACCTTACTACCCAAATAGTCCAGATAGTACACAAGAAGGAAAGACACGCCTCGTGATTATTATTAACCTTCAAAAGAACAGAAAGCCAATTGCACACCCAAGACTGCACGGTCAAATTATCCCCTGACTGAGCCCTAATCCCCAGAAGGCTTCCGGCTTAAAGTCTGTTAGCAAAAGAACAATCACGGAAAAGGTGGATATGCGTTTCCGTTTGCTGGGAATCACATAACAAGCAAGTAAAGGATCCATCAAAACCCCTTTTTAAGAAGCCTTCTCCAGTAGGCAAAGTTTCAGTGAGAAGTTTCCAAATAAGAATGATCCAACTTCTTGGGCCTGGTAGGTTCCATAGAATTTTTTGAAAAACGCCCATATAAGCAATTGGAACTCTTGAGCGGTCCTTAGGGGTAGCCGAGGAATTCCAAAGATTTTGTAGTGCAATCTGATAGCCAATCTTGACCGAGTAATTCCCAGTCGACGAAGCCGACCAGAAAAAGTTGTCGCTACCTTCAGAGCACCTAATCGGAATAGCAAGAATGTCCTTCACACAACTTTGATCAAAAAACATAGTCACGAGCCCATGGTTCCAGCAATTGTTGTTATAAATAAGATTTTTGATTTTCAAATTGCTCAAATTAGGAGACCCAGTAAGAAGTTCTAAACATTTAGGTTTTGGCACAGTTCCATTAACCCATTTAGTATCCCAGACACGAAGATCAGAAGATGGAGAGATGTTCCAAGCTATACTAGGTTTAATTAGTTGAAGGCCCCAGACAATACCTTTCCATCCCCATGAAGAACTACACTTGCCATCATTAAAAAGCAGATCACCATCCTGCCATTTTAACTCATATTTAGCACCAATAGACTTATTAAGAATAGAGTTTGGGTGGGTGATGAGTCTCCATCCAATCTTTGCTAAAAGTGCTTGATTAAACTCCTTCATACGTCTAATACCTAGACCACCATTTCCTTTAGGTTGACTTAGGAAAAGCCTACTACACCAACTAATAGAAGAAGATTTCTTGTGACCCGCCCACCAAAAATGTGACAAGATAGAATATAATCTTTTAGTCACACTTACCGGTATTTTAAATACCGATAGAAAGTAAACAGAGAGGGAGGACAAGACAGAAGAAATCAAAGCCAATCTACCAGCCGATGAAAGAAGAATACAATTCCATGAAGATAACCGCTTTCTAACCTTGTCAATGATAAACTCAAAAATTTCCCGTTTAGTTTTACTGCGACCTGAGAGTCCCACATCAGTAGGAATACCCAAGTAGAAACCCATATTAGTGCCACAAGATATATTAAAGGTCTTCAGACATTTTCGAGCAAAAGAAAGGCTGGAACCCGAACTTATAGTCATCGAAGATTTGTTATCATTAATAACTTGACCCGAGGCTTGACAGTAATCCTTAATAACTTTGTTCAAATTAACGCAACTTTTAGGATTACCTTCAATAAAAAACATAGAGTCGTCTGCGAAAAGCATATGAGAGATAGGTATACTGTTTCTGCTAATCTGTATTCCGCGTATAAGCCCATCCTTCTCCATACTAAGAATGTTTAAGGACAGAATCTCAGTACACAATACAAAGATATAAGGAGAAAGAGGATCGCCCTGACGAAGACCACAAGTCGGTTGGATACGCCTTGAAGGAACTCCATTAACTATGATTTCATACGACACCGTCGTAATACACCTCATAATCAATTGAATGAACTTACAGGGGAATCCCATCAAAACGAGCGTACTTCTGATAAAGTTCCAATCCAAGCGGTCATAAGCTTTGCTCATATCCGCTTTAAAAGCCATCCTACCCATCCTACCATTTTTAGATGAAGTGATCTTTTGTAAAATTTCATTAGTAATCAATATATTATCACTAATATTCCTCCCGGGAACAAAAACATTTTGGAATTCACCCACTAATTTCCCCATGAACTTCTTCAATCTATTTGTAATACACCTTGTAATAATTTTCATCATGACATTACACAGACTGATAGGACGGAAGTTATCAATTGTTTCAGGGGCACTAGTTTTAGGAATAAGCACTAGGAAAGTCTTATTCAGGAATTCTGGTGAACTATTACCATTAAGAATAGCTAGGACGGTCCTAATAACATCATGTTTAATAAAGTGCCAACATTTATGGAAGAAAATAGCAGGAATACCATCTGGTCCCGGAGATTTAAGCGGACCCAGTTGAAACACTGCTGTACGAACCTCCTTAGAAGAGAAACGGATACCAAGAGCATCTCTGTCATCCGGAGAAAGGAACCTTTTATTGACATTAAACAAACTTTTGACTGAAGGGAAGTACTCCTCAAAAGAGATCGCAGTCACTCCTTCCTTAAAAAGACCAGCATAGAATTGTACGAATAATCTCTTAGTAATCTCACAGTTGAAGTTCCACTCCCCATTATCCATTTTAATCCCAGCAATATAATTCTTGCTCGCCCTACCCTTAACCCAATTAAAGAAGTATTTGGAGCAAGTATCACCCTCAGAGTTCCATTTAATCTTGGCACGTTGTTTCCAATATTTAGCCGAAACCTTAGCATACTCCACTTGACTAGCAGGCAGTAGTGAAAGCTCTAGTCGCTCCCATAGTCTCAATTTCCTGCAAACCTTTTACCAAAGTGTCATCAAAGTCACTCCATTTCTTATTCCATTCTTTTCTCTTAGATATAGACCAGAGACGCATACAGTTTCTGGCTCTAGATAATTTACGAATCATCCGGACAGAAACAGAGCCTGAGACAGGACAAGGCCATTCATCACGAACTAAGCAAATACATTCATCATAATCCAGGTTCCAAGCCTCCATTCTATAAGGTCTTTTGCCATTACAAATAAGTAAGTCCGTTTCAAAAATAATAGGCGCATGGTCCGAAACTTGAATGGGGAGGTGAGTAATACCCGAATTCGGAAAAATGTCATTCCAATCCCACGATCCGTAACCTTTATCAAGTCGTTCCAATACTACACTATTATCTTCCCTCATATTACACCATGTAAATCTTGGCCCCTTATATGGAATGTCCATCAAAAAATGTTCAGCCTTCCATTTAGTAAATAGTGAAGCACCAGTGATCCGTCCTTTACTGCCTCCCCATTTGTCTTCTTGGTAATCCACTTGGTTAAAATCCCCCAAAAGAAGAAAAGGGTTTTCAAAAGAGCGGATCCAATGACTAAGAGAAGTCCAAACAACTTCTCGTTTATGAGTGACTGGTTCACCATAGATAAGGCACAAGTACCAAAAACTATCTTTGCATTTTATGACTTTGACGATAATGAAATTTTGACAGGCGAAAATACACTCAAAATTAGCATCGGACCTAAAACCAAACCAGAGGCCTCCTTTAGTTTCACGAGCATCAACACCAAAGCTTCTAGTAAATCCCAAAGAACGAAAGATAGAATCAACTAAGTCTACATTACATTTTGTTTCAGATAAGAACAGAAAATCATAGTAAGAACTGGAAATAATAGCTTTAGTCTTCGCAATAGTAGGAGCAAGAGGGTTATTTAATCCTCTAACATTCCAACAAAGTCCTTTCATGAAGAAGAAAACCACCACAGCGAGCCAACCAACTCCACAACCAGGCTCATATCAACACGATCCAACAATTCACCCCAATTAAAACCCAAGCGATCAAGGACTCACCACATACATAAGGAATGGTACATACTCCACCCTAATCTCACAGGGAAAAAATCCATCAAACAACCAGAAGGATTAACAAGAAAACTGAAATAATTAACCCACACGAAGCTAGTGACTCCTCGGACCTAATAGCAACGGCTAGCCTAACCCAGAGGTGTCTAGTCTGACCACGACAAGGGAAACAAAAGACAACAAAAAGAGATGAAAATAATAATTAGGCAAGAGATTACGAAAAAGCATGTTCTCCCTGGACTAACAAAACATATTCATAACATGCAAACTAAATAAAACCCCAAAGAAAATAAATGCACGTATTGTACACCAGAAAAACAAGAATATCATATAAATATGAAAGACAAAGCACAAAAGATCAGACACATACCTATAGTATACTGAGAAATAGCAAACTAATGAGTAGCAAAATAATAACCGACATAAAATGACCAATTTTTTTAGAAATGACAAACTTTTTGAAAAATGTCAAACTTTTGAGAAACTTTTTGAAAAATGTCAAACTTTTGAGAAATGAAATAAATAAGAAGGGGAATTAATTGAAATCTGCCACAGTAAACAAAAACATTAGGAAGTAAACAAAAACATTAGGAAGGTAAGAGAAGAGAAGAGAATTAGGTAGCTATTAGAAAGTGGCAAACAACTGTTAAATAACGTGGCAATCAAAACAAGGGAAAATGTAAAAAAATAAAAGACGTGGCAATCATATATATTCTGTAAAAAATTGGAAAAAGCAAATTAAAAAAGGGGAAATGAATCTGCCACTATTCTGGCTACAGTAAAGCAAGTTCTGGCTTTTTAAAGAGTATGGATATTTATCTCTTTTGTGCTAATAAGAAAGTAATACCTCTCTACTATCTCTCGTTCCCTCTCGTTAGTTTTTCACAACACTTTCTAGAGTTTCTACCATTCTATTCTACTTTGTTTGTTCAATTGTTTTAAATACCACTCTCTTCTTTACATTGTCATACTTTTTATTTCGAGTAAAATGACAAGGATGAGTAGTTTGCAGTGTACATATTTACTAAATTCATAAATACGACAATAATTTCGGCATAAAGTTTGACAGACAATATGACATGCCGCGAAGTACAACTAGAGAACTGACGTCCTGCTTACTAGAACGGAATTTCATATAGCTGACAATTAGTATGAACTATCTCTCAATGTAGGCTCGTATAGATTTATGACATTCTAAGCAAAGCACAAATTGCATACAAAACTGTATCAAGACCGCAACTAGAAAACTTGGCTAGAGCCTAGAGCGGAATTTTAAGAAAGCTTACTACCAGTATGAAGTATTTTTTCCAGCTTCTATTGCGATAGTATTTATATTGAACTAGAAGATCAAGAAGACTCGTACAGTCGTACAGTACAGTAGTAAGACATTATAGATAATCGATATGTAATTGACAGATGTATACAGAAGCAGTAAGAGGCTTGTATAGTTGTGTAGCAATTCAAAACAGTGCAGGAAAACCCTCGATTTGGGAAGTAATTGACATATGATAAAAATTCAACAACCAAGACAAAGCACATTTAACAAGCATTGAAGCAATATATATGCAATTTATCAGCACCCAAAAATTCCCAACTCTGAAGAATATAGACTCCTTCACAGCACAAGTTTACCGTACATTGTACACGACAATGCGGAGAATTTTGGACAATAGAGTTTTGAAGACTCATAGACTACATCAGTCTCAGCATACTCGAGTAAGTTCAATATCGTACATTTGTACGTAGCATCCACAAGGCTATCATTAATCATGTTATTCAAAAGCTTTTTAATGTGTACACTATAGAAAGGGATACAGTATTGTCACAAGGCATTGAATTGTGTAGGATCATGCATCATTGCTTTAGGCCCCAAGTAACATAACATCGTCTACAGCAACCAAATAGAGAAAACTCGAGGCAGCCACTACGCCCACTAGTAACATAAAAAAAAAAAAAAAAAAAATAGGAAAAAAACACATGTCCCTGATAGAGGTAATCATGGACCGGACCGGGCCGGGTCGGGTTTGGCATTCACAAATTATACTTCCCAAATCCCAAATACCCATCTTCCATCCTCAAATGCTTCACTAAACTGCAAAATTCTCAATCAAAACCCCGGAAGTTCAACTTTCAAAACTCAACGACAAAGATTATTAATAAAGCACATT
>JAIUZE010003546.1:0-41933 GCA_022085475.1 Heliosperma pusillum
AAAAGCGAGAAAGACGGAAATTTTATTACCAATACGGATAGAGGAAGCTAAAAGGGGAAGAATAAGACGAACTTACGCGAATTTGAGCGAGTAACGAATGAGCTACGATGATTTTAAAATCGAAAAAGCTATGGAGGCTAGGTTTTTGGTTTCTTAAGGATGAAGAATTGTTGGTGTTTGTGTGAATGAAGAAATAGGTTTAAGGGAATTAGAGTATAAGTAAGGAAAAGTCAACCAAAAAGTCAAACTCGCCTTAAGACGGCCTTTTCATGAAATCTCGCAGAAATTCCAAATACGAACTCGGAAATTCAAAATTCGACTCGGAACTTAAAATTATAAATTAAAACTTAAAATCGCTGACACGATTTCGTAAAATATTTCTATTAGAAAAATAGGGTACATTTCCGGGTGTTACAATCAACCCTCCTTTTTAAAAAGTTTCGTCCTCGAAACTTGAGAGTAGAAAACAAAAGTATCAAGGACAAGAATCGGTTTTCAAAATTAATACGAAAATTCTTATAAGGGGAATATTTATGAAACGAGGTTCATCTAGAAAACGGTTTAAAGAAGAATTTTCATAAGTGTGAAACTTTACTTACGGATCTCAAGAATGCTCGTCGCGAACGAGAACTCTAATTATCCAAACCAATCTTTGTCGAAATAGTGAAGTCGAAAATTCAAAACAACGTTAGTAAGTGCAGGACTAGTTATCAGACGTCTCCAATAACAAGTGCAAACATCCAACCAAACGCAAAATCCAAATATAAAAGCAAAAGAAATCCCTCTTCTCTAAAAAGAGGGTACACAAACCATTTTTAAACTTCTTTGAAACGTTAAATTAGAAATATAATATGGAAATTTGAAAGTTTTATCAAAGATAAAATCAAATAACAAGACATTACACGTACATATAGCGACTCGAACTTAAAGTTCACAAATCACGATAACAAAATATATACAAAACACGCAAAAACATAACAAATCGAATTCTTAGGAATAGGAAGAATCACGATGAAGTCGGCAGGAAGATCTACAAGAATTCGATAGTTCTAACTCTACTGATAAACTAGATCCTCAAGAGAAGGCAATTTACCCAATTTGCAACTCATCATTTCCAATCATCAGAATTCCTACAAAAATATTCCATAATCACGACACCTCGAGTAACAAATCCCAATTATTCGAATCCAATTAGAATCTACTAAGGTCCATCGGCACGGTAGACTCCACAACTAACAATCCACATGAAAGATTCATTACAATGAAATCCTTTAATCCAGTTTACTTCAAAATCATTATCCTAAATTTACTATGAACTTTCTCATCCCCGAAAGTCAAAACACAATCAAAGCATCGAACACAATTATCTGAGATTCAACTAGCCTGATCCAAAGTCTCACGACAACGGAAAATCCCCAATCCAGTATCGGCTATAAGGATTCTTTAATACGCCATAACCTCCTTAATTCGATCATTACTACGCTCGAAGCCTCAAATATAAATAGTCACATTAGCAAACTATGGTGGTTACCAATCCTCAAGATAAATGGGTTCACCATTCTAACTCTATATTCCATAACAACTGAGCACTCACTATCCAAAGCTTGCAACGAACATTTCTCAATTTCCAACTATGATTCCTTAAGAATAAAAGAGAATTACTAATTACAAACCCAAATGATCAATCACTTGGCAATCAAACAACCATTCAAATCATCTAATTCATCTAAAACTCCAAATGAAACGATTTTCATTTATGACAATATTCCTCAAACTTTGGGTACCAACTCAATTACTCTAAAGCAAAGTCTCTTTTACAATCCACCAATTAGAGACATCAAATTCTCAAATGATATCCCAAGCAACCTCTATACTACTCAACATCAACAAACTATTATCATGATCGACTCAATTCTCAAAATAACACTACAATACCAAGGTCCAAATCTAGAACTACTAAGAGAGGATACATTATCACTATTAGGATTCATCCTAGAGCTTAAGTCATATTTCCCATGATGAAATACAACATGAAATTTGCTCAATCCAAGGACACATATTCTAACTAAAGAATCCCAAATTACATCACGCTTATTCTCTGAGCCTTACAAACGGAATATCCAATCCACTAGAGAAAAGATGAAGGAGCAACGAGATAGAAAACGATAAGGAATCTTAAAGAGAACATGGAAATAAATAAGGCACGAGATTACAAGAGAGGAACGCGGAAAATAACGAGGGCAAGAAAGAGACAAAGCAGAGAGTAGAGTTATGAAGATATCCGCGTAAGAAATAAGATACGAGTATGCGATTTCTTAAAAATCAATCTTTACAAAAGCATTCAAGAATGGAAATGAAAAGGGACAATGGCACGGGTAATGGTTTAAGGTTTAATCCACAAAATTTCTCCTTTCAAACTTAATGCGATAATAAACCACTTAATTATTCCTTTACAAAGGCCTCTTACAAGGGACCATCATACCACGAGCAATCATCAAAGTAAGGTACACCTAGACTTGATAAATCGACTACAACCCAATTCATCCATCCGTTCATATCACACGGATTCCCAATTGCGGAATTGTAACTCAAGTATAATAACATTCCTTTAGCTCAAATATTCAACACAACCTCAAAGGTTTGTTTAATTGAAGGACTAACAAATACTCTCTTATACTCGGTCATCTTCAAGTCTATAGCCCACGAGTTCATTATTATCAAAGTACCACATCAAGCCAAACATCATCATTAACATCCCAAGGTATATCCACCATAGATCACATCCTCGAATCTCGCTCATATCTATAATCCTCAAGTAATATGGTTCAACTTACAACGAAACCTTACTACTTCAAACAAGTCTCCAATACCATAAGGTAAGATCATACCTTTAAATCCAAGAACTATAGCCAAATGCTTTTCCACCAAGCCTACACTTACAAACACACCATAGGAAACCACAAGACGTCACTTAGTCTCAAAAGCATTTTGCACCTCAAGATATCATTTAAAGCTTCTCATTTACACCACTTACACATATCATAAGCATGGTCTTCAAAACAATACTACACTTTTAAGTCCAAAAGATTAAATTATTAATGAGTTAAGAAGTCCTAGCCAACTCATTCAACTTACACCATCGAATATCATGAACTATTTACACATTAGTCATGACAAGCATCAAGCATTAAAATCATCAATATAGGGTGAATTTAGATCTACACTATTTTCCTCAAATCACAAATCATTCTAACCAACACTAATATTCCACAAAGTTCAAAGTTCTTCCGATCAAGTACAATATACCACAAACAAAAGGGTATGACATCCATAAAAATGTTACAAGAGGAAGGTAAGGATACCAATGGTAAGAGGGAGGAACTATCAAGAGTAATTTCCAAGAGGCAAACAAGTTGGAAAAGAAAGAAGTGCCTAGATAGAAGGAAAAGAGCATAAGACAATAAGGACGAGAGAATTCATAGATGAGGAAGAAATACACTTCAATTAGGCTTGTCAATCTTTAAATCTTTGGTAGAAGATACTTCTTCTAAGTAACACATGATCCACCTTAAGACGGTAGATACAAACAAACATAACATCACTCAACACAATCAACAAACAAGTTAGAACCTAACAAACATCAAGTACACCAAAGACTACCACCTTAGGTCCTTAAGTCTACCCATCTCTCATTTATTATTTCAAGGTCAATTAGTTTAAGTTTAGGGTTCACGTGTGTGCGTCGGGAGCGATAAAGCTCTGATACCAACTGTGACAACCCTCGCGAATGCGGAAATATAAAACATACAAGCATGTGAATTATATAGCGGAAATATGAAGTTTTAAAAACTTTTATACATGCAAGGAAAGAATACGAGGATTGTCATATATTACAAACTAAAGTACGAATTATACTACATCAAGAGACGAAGTCTCTCCAAAAGGTTAACAAGTAAAAGTGATCTTACAATATAGATGGGGTACTTTCGAAATAGATGGGGTATTTCTCTAATCGATTTAGCAACTAGCTAAACAACGTCTAGAGGTGTTTCATCCAGGGACAACGCCGCCCGCTAGCTTCATCACCGCGACCCACACATCACCCTAACCCCAAAAGAGCATAAGCAAAAAGCCATCCTGCAAGCAACTGTTCATTCATGAAAAAACATGAACGCCACAATCTGGGGAGTAACTCCGGGTGTCCCCAGCCATATCACATTAAACGTACATATAAAGGAAATAACAAGTAATCATGCATATATAGATATACATGTGAGATACGATAAGAATAGATAGGCAATTCGATAAATAATGATAATATCATGTGGAAATCAAATCTGAAACCATCATGTTATTCAAAGACTCGGGGAAGACACTCTTAGGCAACCGAATACGCTCACTAGGGCTTACATCTCACCGTTAGCGGTATAAGTTTGATAAGATGGAGACTCGACAAACAAACCATGCCAAGTCATGTGATTACCATGAATAAATCCACCATGTTATCATCCATTCACATAACCAAGACCTTGACGTTGTCAAGTCGCAATGACCAATGAATACAATCTAAATCACGCATTCAAAGACAACGACACAAAGACGACAACTCTCACGGTAAATGCAACGCACTAGCATCGTGTACATGGCAAGTATGATTAAAAGGCGTTCACGGATGACATTTCCCTCAACCCATATACGATGACATTTCGTATAGGTAGACTAATTTCCTCTTGGTAGGGCGACGATAATAATACGGTTCCTAGTCTAAACCTGGCCAGATTCTCGGAATAAATCATTTTCCGATTCGACACGCGATGACATTTCGCATCCAAGACCTGGGCTTACAATATATATGCCGAGTACCCCAAATTCGGTAGATCAATTCACGAACGAGGCGGAAAAACAGCTCAAGCCTCATAACATGGCGGTACGCTACATGCAAAATACACCACCTCGTCAAGTAATAACCAACATTTGACGGCCGGGTCGAACAACGCAGTGAGCGTTCAACTTCCCAACAACGTCGTCCTATGCCCACTAACACATGCATTTAAGCAGGAGATCTCTCCGTTCCGACATTCCAGCCTTACGAACGGGAAGGTAGCCAAGGGAATGAGAATACCAAGCACAAGACAAAATAGTGCTCAAACCGACTCATTTGTAAAAACCGACTCAAAGTGGGAACATATCGAAAACCGTCACAAAACATGTGATACATGCGAAAGAGATATCATAAATCCAAAACATGAAGCAATACATGATACCCAAGCAAGTATTAGAAGCATAATAAGTAAGAAGAAGAAACATAGATACCTCTCCAAAACAACAAGTTTGGAAACTAACTTAAAACAAGGGTTCACTTCAAACTGTCATAACTAGAGTTCTAGATATGGGAATGCAGAAATTCCAAGTCGAGGTGATAGCTTATCCTCTTACGGTTCCAACGAGTGGTCACAAGCCCAAAACAAGCAAGTAACGAAGGAGATATGATCATTCTACGAAAAAGGGTCGGTGCTGTGAATTTGCACGAGTCCACCCGAGAACAACACACCATTTCTATCATTTCCAATTTTCATAATTTACTTCTATCAACTAACAACAATCAATATTCATCATCAACAATCATCAACTAACAACAATCATCATCAAAATCATAATTTCTAAGCTTTCTAATTGTATTCCAAAAACGAATTCTAACATGGAATCATGTAAAACACGTAAATGATACCGAGTAACCCTTCACCGTTACCTTTACGCGTCTTTAAACGGTTACTAAGCTTTCCTAGTCTCCACCTACAAACAATTAGATAATAAAAGCGGAATATCATCCACCTTGAGAAAGACGGATAATTTAAAAAGCGAGAAAGACGGTAATTTTATTACTAATACGGATAGAGGAAGCTAAGAGGGGAAGAATAAGACGAACTTACGTGAATTCTAGTAAGTAACGAATGAGCTACGATGATTTTAAGATCGAAAAAGCTATGGAGGCTAGGTTTTTGGTTTCTTAAGGATGAAGAATTGTTGGTGTTTGTGTGAATGAAGAAATAGGTTTAAGGGAATTAGAGTATAAGTAAGGAAAAGTCAACCAAAAAGTCAAACTCGCCTTAAGACGGCTTTTTCATGGAATCTCGCAGAAATTCCAAATACGAACTCGGAAATTCAAAATTCGACTCGGAACTTAAAATTATAAATTAAAACTTAAAATCGCTGACACGATTTCGTAAAATATTTCTATTAGAAAAATAGGGTACATTTCCGGGTGTTACAGTCACAAATGGGCTTAACAACATCCTTGTCTAAAGTCTCGGCTACCATATGGTCAATATCAATAATGGGGGTCTCAAAATTGTCAAATGGAACGACACTAGAGTGACTTTCAATAGAAAAGGTTGGACCATCATCATCGTCATCTATTAATTCATATGATTGGGGAGAATTAGACTTATATGGGGGGCTGGAAAAGCATAGGAGAAAGTAGACTCACATGGGGGGGCTGAAAAAGCATAAGGAAAATTGATTGGCTTACTTCTTTTAAACTTGGGTTCTTCCTTTTGCCCTTTGAGCATTTGAATTTGAGCCATGATTTCATTGATTTCCTCTTGGATTCTCAACCGCCGGTGCGTTTCATACCGAGATTGGGATGCCATAAAGTCCAAGAAAATCCAAAGTTCCTCTCCTCTCTTCTGATAAAAACTTCCACCACTCAACTGCATAGCCAGGCTATGACACTCAATGAGCATTCCATGAATCACGACATTCCTCATATAGGTCTCATCAAGGGCATACCCAAGAGAGATAATATGTCTATAATAGTTATAAAATCGGTCGAGGTATTCATGGAAAGGCTCATTCTCGCATTGTGGAGATTAGAAATAGATAGTCATTGAGAGAAAATAAGCCAATTCCTTTGAAAGAAAATATTCCTATTACCTGAAAAGAGTCACTATACTACAAGGAAACATCACAATAGACATCAAAGTCTACACCATCTTCGGGTAAAGTTATCACCGGAGCGGTAGTCAACCTTTTCTTTAACTCTTGAAAAGCGGCTTCACAAGCTTCATTCCATACGAACTTGGTTTCTTTCTTCAACAATTGGGTCATTGGTCTAGCAAGCTTTGAGAAATCTTTGACAAATCTACGGTAATAACCAGCTAAACCATGAAAACCTCAAACTTCTCTAACATCGGTCGGACTCTTCCAATGAACAACGACCTCAATTTTAGAAGGATCCACCATTACACCTTCTTTAGAAATTACATGCCCAAGAAAGGACACCTTAGGTAACCAAAATTCACACTTGGAGAATTTGGCAAACCACTTTTGACGACGAAGAACACCCAAAACCACCACACAGTTGTCAAGGTACTCACTAAATGTGCGGTTCATTTGATCCATAAAAATAGCGAGAGCATTAGTCAATCGAAATGGCATCACCTTGAACTCAAAGTGACCATATCTTATACTAAAAGCGGTCTTCGGTATATTGGCATCACGAACGGGAATTTGGTGATATCCGAATCTCAAATAAATCTTGGAAAAAGTAGAAGCACCCTTTAGTTGATCGAACAAATCTTCAATTCTTGGCAAAGGATACCTATTCTTGATTGTAATTCGGTTCAACTCACGGTAATCAATACAAAGTCTCATAGAACCATCTTTCTTTTTCACAAAGAGAACGGGAGCACCCCAAGACGAGGCACTTGGTCGAATGAAACCCTTTGCAATCATATCATCAAGTTGCTTCCTTAACTCTTTCAATTCGGTTAGAGCCATTCGGTAAGGAGCTTTGACTATGTGTCCGGAACCAGGTACACGATCAATGGAAAACTCAACATCACGCTCGGGAGGGATCCCGGTCAAATCTTCGGGGAATACATCAACAAATTCACGAACTATAGGTATATCTTCAATCTTTGGTAAGGAGGTAGTTGTAGAAGTCACAATACACAAGTATGCTTGGTGACCCTTTCTTACCATACTCACCAACTTCATTGCGGAAATCAAAGACACACCCATTCGGGAACGAGATCCCTTATAGGTTATTCTAACTCCTAAAGGACTCTTTAAATAAATCTTTTGATCTCTACACTCAAATCTAGCATAGTATAACGCTAACCAATCAATACCTAGGTTTACATCGAACTCTCCTAGAGGAAACTTAAGGAGACTAGTGGGAAAGATAGTACCCACAATAGAGATTGGAACATTAGGTTAAAGAGTAGAACAAAAGATAATTTCTCCAGATGGTAAGGATATGAGAGTATCCTCACTAGATGTAGGCTCGATAGATAGTTTATTAGCATAAGTTGAAGACACAAAGGACATAGAAGCACAGGTATCAAATAGACTAAGACACGGTTGCTCTAAAATTGAGAACATACCCGTAATTATCTCCGGATGAGCATCAACTTCGGCTCGGCTCAGAACGAAGATAGAACCCTTAGGTTTGGCATTTGGAGGGGGCAACTTCCGATCGGGGCAATCATCATAACGGTGACCACCCTTTTGGCAAAAGAAGCAAACGTAAGGTCGGTTGGAACAAGTCACACCGGAGTGATGTGGTTGTCTACAACGGTTACATAAGCGACCTTGAGCTTGAGCTTGAGCTTGAGGAGCATAAGGCCTATGAGCCACGTTAGAAGTAGCTCGAGGAATGAAAGGAGCGGGAGCTCTTGTACTTGCATTAGGAGGAGGATTGAATCTCCTCTTGTTGGCATAAGAGTTGGAGGACGATGGAGTAAACGACCTCTTCCCATAGAAATTATGTTGGAGTAACTGGGAGATTTAAAATAGGACAAGAGAATTGGTGACGCACACTTGTTGCGAACAAGTGAGAGATTGTTGGAGTGAGTGTCCTCAACAATAGTGCCATCACTTAATTAAATCTCATTAACGAGAATACAAAGGGATGATTAAGATTATAGTCAACTGATCCACATTAATCGGTAATGATTGGCTTACTAGAGTTTGACATTACTGTCGTATGACGGTGGTGATCAGTTGATCCCTTGAGGTCATACCGAAAGGCCGATTCCCTAATCAAGAATATTAATTAATTGTATAACGATACAGATTAATTAAACCTTTAAACAGAACGAGTTTACGAGTGAGAAATATATCTTATTGTAATATGATTAAATAAGATTCAATAATATAATTGTTATATTAGAATCTTAATGTTTATGAAACATTTGAGATAAGCATGATTGGTTGATCATAATTACAATTAGTTGTAGATCATATCAACCAAATATGAGATGACCCATTTTATATATATGTGATTATTAATTATTACTTAAAATGTTAAGTTTAATTTATTTGTCATGAAATTGTATTTAAATTAGTTAAATACATAAATATATTATAAGATAACATGTCACATGTCACATGTCACCTATGTGACAAATGACAAAATCACAAATTATAAAATGGACTCCATTTTAAGTAGTTGCACCGGTTTTTGTGAGGATGGGTAGATGGTTGTGTAATTATTAGTGTTCTAATTAAGATTAGAACGTAATTATTACTAACCTACAACTAGCCCTAAAGCCTAATGCTTTGTAAAGACAAAAAGGTTAAGCATGCTCACCTTGTCCTATGGGTGGCCGGTCATAGTGATAGAAATAAGGAGATGGTTTCCTTCTTAATCACTACTTGTCATCTCACATTAAGATTAAAATAAGTTGTTAATTCATTTTTCTCACACTATAAACTTAAGAAGTTTCACACAAACATAAGTTCTCATATTTCTAATATCTTGAGATTGTTACTAAGAGTAGTGACAATGATATTAGACTTATTATTAAGGGCTACAATTGTATTACACTAGTATTGTAATATTATAGTGATTTTGGATAGTCTAGGTGCACCACCAAGGAGAGTTCCTATACTTGGAACTAGGAAGTTCATCCATATATCCATCTAGCTCAAGAACAAGTACAAGAAGGTGTCTTGTACTTGTGCCCATATCCGTTTAATACACAATGTGAGGAACATATCTTTCTCTACTTTGTTTTATTTATTTTGCATGCACTAGATCTTGAAACTCATTAAAGTGTTAATCAGTATTTCATAAGAAATGTCTTATGAGTAGGTATATGAACCTAACAATTGGTATAAGAGCATAGGATGTTGCATGCAATCGGTTTTATGAAGTTTTTACGAGTTATGGTAACAAAATAAAACTAGAAATTTTGTGATTTATATGATAAAGTCACGAAATTTTGAGCATGAAATACCTTCTGGTCCTAAAATTTTTTTAGGTCATTTTGATGATTTATGGAAGATAATTGCTTTATTTAATGATTTTTAGTTAAATAAATCCATTTTAATGAGTAAAATGAACATTTTATGACTAAAAATAGTTAAACTTTGAATATGGCCATGAAATTTTAGTATGAAATCACATGCATATTGTACCTACTGTATGGAAAAGTTGAGATAAATATGACTTATTTTGCATGATTTATGATTTTTAATGGTTAAAAAGGCATAAATAGTGATTATTTTGGCATAAATAGCTAAAATGAATTTTTGGAATTTTAAAATTTTTATATGTTGCATATATATTGTACATATCAGATGTATAAGTTGAAAACTAATTAGAATAATTTTCGTGTGGTTTTAGTATTTTATTTGATAAAATCGATTAATAGCAACTATATTTTTCTCTAAAATGATTCGAAAATTTTTGACCAAAATTTTTACTTGAAGATCTTCCTGGAAATGTTCCAGAATATTAAAAATTTTATTTTTCAAATTTATGAATTATTGTAATTTGATTTGGAATTATTACATAAAAGTTATGTTAAAAAGAGTCAAAACCGAGCAATAATGCAAAACCGAGTTGAATTATTGTCAAATAATTAGTGGAGACTAATTTTTTGATTCCTAAAACAGTTAGGGTAATTAACGTGGACTTAAATTTGATTTAAGTATTAATTTGTTTCTTTAATTGGTTATTATCACGCATTTCCATAAAACCGGGTTTATATACGATATAAGGTTATTAGGGCGATTTGCCACATTTTTATTGCATGAGTTTACATATAATTATGCTTCATTTTGGTTGAATGAATGTCATTTTGAATTATGTAATTTGTCTTAGTATGGCCTAAGTTTTTAATCGATATTACCCGAAATGTATGGTAATATTGATTCGGTTGTAATTTAATGTGATCTCATATCACTTTTATTTTATTATTTCATTTTATTTTGCAAATGTATAATACAATAGCCTTGTAATTTTATTATATCATTTGTAATCCCGGAGTTTCCTAAAGACAGTGCCATTTGGAAAGGCGTTCCAAAGGGAAGACGTTGTCCTTGGGAGGCGTGCAAATGAAGTTCAAGGGACCAAGGAGTTGGTTTCCGAATTTGTAATTGTTAATTTGATTTTCTATTATTTTAGGAAGGTCATACTAGGAATTTATTTTATGTTTGCATTTTATTTATATGTTACATGCATGCCAACTTGCCACTTAAACAACACATGCATTTTATCGAGTCAATCGGCCGCGTCAATTATAATTATCGATAGTTCACCGATTTAGTTCACTTAAAAGGAGATAGATAATATAAATTGACTTGACCTCTATTTTTGTAATTGAGACTTAGCCTTAACAAATAGTAGAATCCATGAATCCCAATTTCGTAAGGAAGTAGGCTCGGCTCACCGAGGTGCTAAACTTATTACGTTGAATAAGTGGGGCAATAAGTTGTTATTGCATCAAAATTTGGTTGAACTCAACGGAAAGATTAGGGTCCGTGGCCCATGTGTTCCGGGCTAAAGATGACAATAAAGTATTTCATCGACCAAGAATTCTAATGGTAGAATCGGTTAAAGAGTTAACCCACCAAGTAATATTAATAAAGGTCGTGGAGTCCGTGGCTCACATAAACCCGAGTTGATATAGGACTTGGGTCTTGGAATCATTTATGTAATTGGATAGAGGTCATTATATAAATATCAAACTTGTTTAAAATGTTTACAAGTATTTGAAAACGATAAATGTTGATGTTTATTTCATTTTCTATTTTGTAGTCAAACTTATTTATTCGCAATATCGAGAAACGATAACGAGGTTCGACCTCCCGCACCACAACTCACTACCGTATCTTGGCTTAGATCCTTTATGGATCAATGCAAATTCGAAAAGAATTGTTCTATTTTCGCGAATTGGAATGGGCAACTTTGCCTTGCCACCAAAGGTGATGGTAAGCTTCGTTACCTCACCAAGGCTTCTCCCAACGCTTCTAAATACAAGGTCGACTAACGCCGTAAAGGAGGTCTATGAGACCTACCAAATAGAATCGGCCACGATCAAGAGTGTCTTGATCTTCTCTATAGATGCCGAGCTTCAAAGGAATGTCCTGAAGATGAATTCCACGTATGAGATCTACACTAAACGCATGACCGTGTTTTCACGAGCTCTTAGGCTCATTCAATATGAAGTCGCTTCTTAATTTTTCGACCATAAAAATGAAGGATGGTCAATATGTTTTCTCCCACATACTGAAAATGATTGAGCATGTGGAAGTACTAAGAAGCAAGGAATAACGATTCCCAAGCAACTTGTGATTGACCGTGTACTCCACTTCCTAAATCGTATCAAAGGGTTTGTTAATTTTAGGGTAAACTTCAACATGCAAAACGTCACCACGACTCTACATGAGTTGCACAAATTGGTTGTGCAAACCGAGCGTGATATGGGATACCATGATAGCACTAGCAAAGATGTTTTGAACATCAAATGACAAAAGCAAAGGAAAGTTCAAGAAGAGTGGACACAAAGGGAACAAGCCCACGCCTTCTAAGGACAAAGAAAGGCTATTGGGAATAGTTATTCTAACTCTAAAAAGGGTGTTACCTCCAACGACAAGTGCCATTATTGTAATGGTATAGGCTCTTGGAAACGTAATTGCCCCATATATTGGGAGATATTAAGACTGGAGGAGTTCTTCCTATAGATAATAGTTCTCCCAAATGTTTATTGATATTAATCTTAACTTTGGTATATTGATACAAGTTGTAATTCTCATCCTCCTAATTAGATTAAGGGCATGGGAAGAAGGACGAGGCAAAGCAAGCTTTAGGGAATCTCCAAGATGAGGGAGCTAAGGTAGCCACCACATAGAGGAGACCTAAGGATTAGCTTGGCATTCTTGCTATTTGTCTTTCTAGTTATTTTGAATATCGTTTTGGAACTTTTGATTTCCGTGTTAGACATGGAAAGTGGTTATTATTTCCATTATTTAAAGGACAATTGTTGTACTATATAATGATAGCTTGGTTTTCAACCCAAGTCATTATGTTTGTGGAATTTATGTTCTAAACTTTTCATTATACAAAGTTAATATCTTAAACATAAAGTATTGTGACTAATTGATCATATGAGAAAATATAATGATTGGATCATTATAATTACCTAAGTTATGAATTGGATTCTCACTTATGGACTTGTAACTAAGTATCACAACTTATTTGAAATAAGAAAGATCAATTGCATAGTCAAATCGAGTTAACGAACTCACATTTGGGGATTTACAATCCATATAAGCCCTAAGATAAGATCTTTTAATGCCAATTTGACTCCATACGACTTATGGACGGGTTAAGAATCCTAAATTTGTTCAAGACATGGATAAGAGTCCAAGTATTTTGCTTAAATAGAGTGAGTCTGTAGAGAAGCTAAAATACTAAAGTCTAAACAAATAAGTCTACTATAGATTGCTCGAAGTTAATAAGAGTTAATACGAGTATCATACCCCACTTAAAACCTAGAGAACAAAGCTGTTTGTGGCTCATGGTGCTATCCTTCATGAAAATATTTGTATTTTCAAAAGGATAGAGTGGGAGAAAATTTGCCACAAACTAGTTTTTGGATAGAGAGACAAGAGAAAGTGTTCTTAAGTCGTCCAAGGTTAGAGGCTAGTAGTTAAAATTTTTACTTTTTGAAAGTAATAACAATTGGCGATTATAATTTCCAATTCGAATTTGTTGCATAAGAACCTTAAGAGTACAAGATGGGTACTATACATATAAAATTACATGGGGAAGTTTGGACCTGCCTAGGGTGAATAAAACTTTATTGTAAAGTATTGTATATAACTTAAAATATAACCATCTTTGAGATCCCTGATTATTACATCTACACTTCGTTGAAAGTATATGTATCACAAAGTGACATACAAAGAGTTGTTTAAAGTTTCCTTTCTAAATGGGCATTTAGAAGTGAACATGTTGTCGTACAAAACTTAGGAGATCAATGTGTGATCCTAAGAGAGCATTTGAGATGTTGTAATAATCATTGCATAACATGAGAGAATGGTTTCCTCGAATTGTCGCATAAACCATGTTTATGCATGTAGTTAAGTGGGAGCTAGATCTATCATGTGTGGACATGAGGATTAGTGGGAGTGAAAATTCATCATGTATGGACATGAAGATTAGTAGGAGCAAAATATCTTCCATGTCTTGTATGTATGAGACATATCAATTATTAGAAATGATGTACTAACATTGCCTTCCGTGAAGGAGTGTTTAGGAAATCATTTCTAGATGAAAGACTTGGAAGAAGCATACTGTATCTTAGGCAATAATATCTCCCATGTCTCCTATGTAGGAGACATATTGGTCATTGGGAATGATGAACTGACATTGCCTTCCAAGGAGAAGTGTTTGGGAAATCATTTCTAGATGAAAGATAAGGAGTAGGTATCCAAAATCTATAGTGATAGATGAGAGAGGATACACATGATTGCTAATGTTTCCGCCATGAGGCTAATCATGTATGCCAAGATATGCACATACCTTAATAAGTTGTATGCTTGGAGCATGACAAGTTGATAACAAGTAATCCACATGAGAGTCACTGGATAGCCTTCAAGAATGACCATGAGATTCTCGAGGAGAACTATGGGTTTATTCTTGCGTTTGGTAATAATAACTTAGTTGCGTGTTAAGTGTCACACGAACCCATGTTTCGAAACCTGTAAAGGATCTGACAAAATCCAAGGCTAAATTTTGTTATATTAAAAGCGAATAAGTAAAAGGGATGATTGAAGTGTCAATCATTGTAAATTCTACAAATAGAATCTTAGTACATGATGATTAGGATGTGGTGGATTATAAGGATCTAATAAGTAGACCATTCCACCAAGATACCCATCATGTGGTTATCATGATAACAAGTGGGAGCATCTTTCAAGATTAAAGAGCCCAACACTAGATAGAGATCTAGTGATGTACTTAGATAAACTTCCTGTTATTGGGAATAACGATGATTGGAAAGAAAATAAGCAATTTATAAAGTTGGAACAAATGGATGCATGGTGTATCCACCATCCAAGCTTTTATTGCATTTAGACAAGATGGTCATGAAGTATCATGGAACTTGTATACTTTAGATTATAAGATATGAAGCAATAACATTGTGTTGATTGTTCATATATGATAATCACATTTATCGTTTAAGTTTATAAAACTCATTTTTGTGCTTTGTTATATCCAAATAGGTTGTAGTGACAACTTTGAACCCTATTAAAGTGAACTGGATTAACATAGCCTTGGCCCCTAGTTACTTACATGAGGTGACGTCTCGAAGTGACTGGAGTGTGATGCGATTGATGGCAAGTTCAAGTGCCATAGAGTCATATGAGATGACTAGTCGATCACATAGGCAGACTGTATGGGACACTCTGTCGGGCAGTGACCGCTTATAGAGTTCTGGCAATTCATAAAGCCTGGTCGTGGCAAGAGCTACTATAGAATTCTTTTTGAGTCAATTCTTTAGACTAAAGACTATTCGCCCAAGTCGGCATAGTTTCTGATTGACTTTGATTTTTGCCCCAAGCCATTATGTAAAAAGGGGTGAATGGGCAATCATTGGGTCATGAAGGACTGTGAGTGAACGAAGGGAATAGTGCGATAGGAATTGTCCAACCCCTTGTCAGGGTTATCCAATATCTCAAGGTCACTCGAGGAGTAGTAAGCAGGAAATGCGTGGCCACGCTCGGAAGGTGTCTACGGTAGATAATTTCGGTCAGACATTTACTCTCTAGATCGAGGAAACCACTCTAGATATGATCACGTGCAAGTACGCACCTTGCATTGCGTGGGAGATTAAAATAGGACAACAGAATTGGTGACGCACACTTGTTGCGAACAAGTGGGAGATTGTTGGAGTGAGTGTCCTCAACAATAGTGCGATCACTTAATTAAATCTCATTAACGAGAATACAAAGGGATGGTTAAGATTATAGTCAACTGATCCACATTAATCGGTAATGATTGGCTTACTAGAGTTTGACATTACTGTCGTATGACGGTGGTGATCAGTTGATCCCTGAGGTCACACCGAAAGGACGATTCCCTAATCAAGAATATTAATTAATAGTATAACGATACAGATTAATTAATCCTTTAAACAGAACGAGTTTACGAGTGAGAAATATATCTTATTGTAATATGATTAAATAAGATTAAATAATATAATTGTTATATCAGAATGCTTAATGTTTATGAAACAGTTGAGATAAGCATGATTGGTTGATCATAATTACAATTAGTTCTAGATCATATCAACAAAATATGAGATGACCCATTTTATATATATGTGATTATAAATTATTAATTAAAATGTTAAGTTTAATTTATTTGTCATGAAATTGTATTTAAATTAGTAAAATACTTAATTATATTTTAAGATAACATGTCACATGTCACATGTCACACATGTGACAAATGACAAAATCACAAATTATAAAATGGACTCCATTTTAAGTAGTTGCACCGGTTTTTGTGAGGATGGGTAGATGGTTGTGTAAATATTAGTGTTCTAATTAAGATTAGAACATAATTATTACTAACCTACAACTAGCCCTAAAGCCTAATGCTTTGTAAAGACAAAAAGGTTAAGCATGCTCACCTTGTCCTATGGGTGGCCGGTCATAGTGATAGAAATAAGGAGGTGGTTTTCTTCTTAATCACTACTTGTCATCTCACATTAAGATTAACATAAGTTGTTAATTCATTTTTTCTCACACTAGACACTTAAGAAGTTTCACACAAACACAAGTTCTCATATTTCTAATATCTTGAGATTGTTACTAAGAGTAGTGACAATGATATTAGACTTATTATTAAGGGCTACTATTGTATTTCACTAGTATTGTAATATTATAGTGATTTTGGATAGTCTAGGTGCATCACCAAGGAGAGTTCCTATACTTGGAACTAGGAAGTTCATCCATATATCCATCTAGGTCAAGAACAAGTATAAGAAGGTGTCTTGTACTTCTGCCCATATCCATTTAATACACAATGTGAGGAACATATCTTTCTTTACTTTGTTTTGTTTATTTTGCATGCACTAGATCTTGAAACTAATTAAAGTGTTAATTAGTATTTCATAAGAAATGTCTTATGAGTAGGTATATGAACCTAACAAATTAGGCCTGGGAGCGAAGGAAGGAGAGGGATTCTTCATCATTGCTTCATCTTTGATAGCCCTCATGGAGTTCTCGGCCCATAGTGCATCATCATACAATTCCCCAAAGGAAGTAGAATTTCTCCTCACTTTGCTTTGGAGTAAAGCACTAAGCTTGTTGCGGTAGTAGAAAGCTTGGTCTTCATCATCCTTGATGAGTCTCGGCGCGAAATGAGCAAGCTTGTTGAATTGTGTGGTGAAGTCTTGAGCCGTTAAGTCACCTTGCTTGAAATCAATGAATTCCTTTAGCCTTTGTTGCTTGAGCTCCTGAGGATAAAATCGGGCTTCAACAAGAGCTTTGAAACAAGCCCAATTGAAATCATCTTCAAGAGTAGCGGTGGCACTAGTAATTGCCCACCAATTATCGGCTTCCCTTACAAGGAAATGCTTAGCAATCCTCACCTTGTCCTCTTCACGGACTTGGTACAAGTCGAATTGTTTTTACCTCTCCCGAAACCACTCCGAAAGCTTGGTAAGGTCCGGTTCTCTTCCATACGGCACAATCTTACTTCTAGCAATTTGGCTAGCCACCCAAGCATAGCCTCCTTGATGATTGTCTTCTCTACGAGGAGGGGCTTGCTTGGCATGAGCATTAGCCGCATCTTGTTGATTCTTCAACACTTGCGTAAGAGCTTCTAGCATAACGTTCTCCACTAGTCGAGGTCTAACCATCTTCATAAGAAACAAAAACAAATTATGTTAGTCCTAACAATTAGCATAAAAAAATAAACGAAGTAGAATATACTACAAAGAGACGAAGTCTCTCAAAATGTTATCAAATATCAAAGTTATTAGCAAACTAACTAAACAACGTCTAGAGGTGATTCATCCAGGCCAACGCCCGCTAGCTCACACCCGAACCCAAAATACCAAAAGCAAAAATCCATCCAATCAAGCAACCTGTTCATCCATGAAAAACATGAACGCCACAGTAAGTGGGGAGTAACTCCGGGTTCTCCCAGCCATATCACAATAAACATACTTAAACGAAAATACGAAAGTAGAAGCATGCATATATGAATATACATGTGAAATACGAGAAGGATAAATAGACAATTCAATATATACAGATATCGATACATGAAGTACAAAACCGTAACCATCATATTATGATAGACTCGGGGATGACACTCTTAGGAAACCATACGCTCACTAGGGCTTGCATCTCACTGTTAGCGGCATACGTTTGATAAGATTGAGACTTGACAAACAAACCATGCCAAGTCATCCAAAGATCACAAATAACCAATCATATAATCATCCATCCAAACGTACGAATACGTTGACAACATCTCTCACGGTAAATGACACGCACTAGCACCGTGTACATGGCAAGTATAATTAAAATCGCATCCACGGGATGACATTTCCCTGAAAGCATACACGATTCAACATTTCGTATATGTAGACTAATTTCCACCCGGTAGGACGACGATCATAATACGGTCCTAGTCTAAACCTGGCCAGACTCTCGGAATAAACATTTTCCGATTCGGCATGCGATGACATTTAGCATCCAAGACTCGGTCATACATAGAAGCCGAGTACCCCAAATTCGGTAAACCTTCACGAAAGAGGCGGAAAAGAGCACAAGCATCATAACAAGCGGTACGCTACATGCAATGACACCACCTCGCAAGTATACAACATTTGACAGCCGGGTTGATCAACGCAAAGCGTTCGCCTCCCAACAACGTCGTCATATGCCCACTAACACATGCAATTAAGCAGTAAGGATACACTCCTCGTTCCGACATTTCAGCCTTAAGAACATGGAGGTATCCATGGGAATGAGAGTACAAAGCACATAACAAATAGTGCTTAAACCAATAACATGTGTAAAACCGACTCAAAGTGGGACATATAAAAACCGTCACAAAATATGCGAAGGGAAAATCATATATTCGAAACATTAAAATTTTAAGTCAATACGTAAATTTATACGATAAACGAACCATCGGAAATATTTTAAATGAAAATATAAGAAAGAAAATTAAATAGAATTCCAGCGTGTGCGAGCCGGTCAAGGGGACCGGCTGCCGGCTACCCGGCTGGCACCAATATCAACTTGAAAAACAATTCAATAAGCAGCGTGTCCCAGCCGGTCAAAGGAACCGGCTATCGGCTACCCGGCTGGGACCAATATCATACGAGAAAATAAAGTCAAAATGGTATGTGTCTCAGCCGGTCGGCTGACCGGCTGCCGGTCGGCCGGCGGAGACATGATGCATACTAAAATTCTACGTAACCACAATTCAACATCAGCCACTCCCCAACCGGTCAGTTGTCCGGCTGCCGGTCGGCCGGCTGGGGTCAATTTTGCACGAAAATGGTTTATTTCACTAAGGCTCATCATACATCAAACATAATTTAACATTACAAATCATCAATTCTCATCATCAATTATCAACTAACAACAACTATCATCAACACAATTCCTATGATTGCTAATCCTATTCTAAATACGATTACTAACATAGAAAACACGTTAAAACATGTAAATATATCGAGTAACCCTTCATCGTTACCTTTTTGCGTCTTTAATCCTCGTAGAGGTCCTCTTCTATCAAGTAGTAGTCCTTGTCGAGGTCTTGGAGGTCACCACCTACAAATAGACAACAAAAGATGAATATAATTCACCTTTGAGAAAGACGGATAAATTGAAAACCGAGAAAGACGGTAATTTTATTACCAATTAAGATAGAGGGCGATGAGAGGGAAAGAATAAGATGAACTTTAGTGTATTTGAGCGAGAAATGAAGGAGTAATGACGATAATAAGCTTGATCAAATATGGAGGTTAGGGTTTTGGGTGGTTACTTGGTGAGGAAGAAGAGTAGGTTGAATGAGAGTGAGTTAGGGTTAACGGGGAGTATGAGGGAGTAAGTGGAAATATCATGAGAAAAGCCCATAAATAACGTCTTAAGACGTAACTTAATCGAAATCTCGCGTATAGTCCAAAAACGAACTCGGAAATTCTAAATTAGACACGGGAAATTTAATTCTAGAGTAAAACTAAATTTCGCTGAAAAGTATCCGTCTAATATTTTTACTATAAAAATAGAGTACATTTGCGGGTGTTACATCTAATATGTCTAAAGTCTCCCAATTACGCTTCAAAGTGCTATAGTATTCAACCAAAGGTGCATTATCTTGCTTGATAGAATTAAGATCCTTTTTAATCTGATAAATTTATAAGGCATTTGTTTGACCATAACGTTCTAACAGTTCATCCCAAAGCTCTTTAGCACTACAAACATACAACATATTCTCACGAATTTCATCAATCAATGAGTGTTGAATCCATTTCATCACCATGATATCACAGCGCACCCACTGAATATAAGATCTATCAGTTTTAAAAGGCTTTTTAAATGATCCGACAATGATAACCTCCTTATTCTTCAAAGCTAGTGCATAGTAAATCTCACGTTTCCCATTGATGAAATGTGTTCCATTAAATGCAGGTGTCACAAGCTTCATATTAGGTTGATCTGAAGTACTCAAGAATAGAGGATCATCATAAAACTCGTAATATTTAGGCACAAAAGAACTAGTTGCAGTTGAATCAGGCATTTTGAGATGAATTATAACAAGAAATGATGATAGAAGTGCAGAATTAAGCAACTTAAACCAGATTATAAAATGTGATCAAACGGTGTGCAAAAGATGTAATCGATGTTCAAGAATAATCAATTGATGTAATTGATAAACAATTGGTGAAGATCTTCACAAAATTGAAGAAATAATCGAGAATAATACCTCATAAAATCGATTGAATAACAGATAAAATGCAATAAGTAAAAATAAACCGCAAAATAACAAGAAATCTTCACGAAGAAGACTAAGAAATAAGCGAAAGCAATTGATCTTCAGGAATCAAGTGGCGAATGATACCATATGAGCTCCATAGCTATGAGCTTATTGTAATGGAGGAATTCTGTTATAGAGAGATGTAGCTTGAGCTCTAGTGAAAGAAACACAAAGCTAAATAAAGTTTGTTATGATTAAGTTAGTTAGAGAGTTTGTTACAAGGGTTTATATACATGATGTATGTAACTATTGACTAAGTGCTATCTATATGCTTCATACCTTGTAATTTTTCTATTGCAAGAACTTGTCAGTTGAATTAGTGGATGTGTATTCTCCCTAGTTTATTCCACGAGAAAGAGAATTCTTGTAATTAGGCATTAATTGTGCTTGATTATTTCTATTAAATCTATCATGATATATCTTCTTTTAATCTTGTCAATATATGTGTTCTACTTGATGGGTTAATGAGTTGGGTCAATAATTAAGCGTGGATTCTTTGTTGTTGGCTATTAATAAAAGGATTAAGGAAGTCTCTTCCATATTAGGGCGATTAGGATAGTTGAGGTGTTAGATTATGTTTAGGATCGATCAAATAAAAGACCACTGGTTTGATTAGGTTAAATCTTTATCAGCTTGATAAATTTCCTACCAATTTTCATATTTACTTTGCCTATTTGTTGCACACTCTTGTTTAAATTTATTCTTGTCAACTAAATCCAAAGCTTCCTTTTTATTGCTTTATTGATCTTTATTTTGCAACCATTCTATTTATACTATTTTAGACCATTAACAATCCACCTTCCCCTGTATTCGACCATTACTCACCGCATTTTTCAAAACTAATAGCCGGTAATTAGTGAGGTTATAAATAGTTAATTTAATATTTTTAAGAATCCGTTAAATTTTGGCGCATTTGTCGGGGAAGATAACGATTTTGCTAGTGTTTTTAGTTGTGTTATTCTGTTTACAAATGCGTTGCTAGTGTTTTTGTATGCTTGTTAGTGTAGTTTTTATTGTAAATATTAGGATTCTCAAGGTAGTTTCTAATTTGCATTCTTGTTTGACTATTAATGGTTAATTTCGACTTTACACAATATGAGGATGATTTGTTTTGCCATTATATCGATAGACATGAGTGATATGTATTGAATTGCAAATATCATTAGGAAGAGTGAAAGTTTTGTTTTGTGGTTCATAATGGTTTGAATGTTGAGAATGTGTTTAATGTGGATTGTTTGAGTAAATGAAGGTTCTCTGAGTTGAGTAATGAGAAGAAACGAGAACGTTTCGAATACCTAACCCATGACACTACGGAGTGGGAATTACAAAACTCTTTTTCCTAACCTCAATACCAACATTATGAGACATTGTCTACCTGAAATGACTCTTCCATTATTATTGAGGACTTGGTTAGAACTATAGCTACCAATAATATTTCTGTGACAACCCTCGTGAAAGCGGAAAGTAAATCAAGCATCGCATGCATAAATATAGCGGAAATACGGAATTTTTAAAGCTTTTACTGCAAGGAAATAGTACAAGGAATCATCAAGCAAACCAACAAAGTAAAGTAGCTACAAAGGGGAGACATACTCTCTAAAAAATAAATACGAGTCTGAAAAACTAGAGTATAAGCGCAAGGTAAAACGTCAAAAGTCAACGCTCGCTAGCTCAAACGGTCTCCACCCAAAAAGCACCAACTAGAACATGTTCATTCATTAAACAAGAATGCCACGGTCAGTGGGAAGTCACTCGGGGTTTTCCCAGCCATATCCCATTAAATTGAACATAGTTAAAGCATATAAGCATACATTATCACATCACTCCAAAGAAACATTATAAGAATGTGAGTATAAACATTATTATCATTATATATATAATATAACTATCACCTAACCAATATCATCATCAAGTAAACAATATCATTATCGAGTAACCAATATCATTATCAAGTAACTAATATCATCATCAAGTAATATAAACACACTTTCATAGTAAGTGAAACGCACTAGCATCTGCACATAGCATGACAACATGACTGTAGACTTTAATTCTCCCGGCAGGACTATAATAATACTACGTTCCTAGTCTAAATCTGGCTCAACTCTCGGGACAAGACGTGTACCTGAATCTGTAACACCCCCATATACCAACCCTTACAAGACATCATTAGCACATGGGGATGCTACCATCTCGGTTGGCCGAGGTAGTACATATCAAATCAAGCAATAAAGACACATCATTTATTTAAATCCATAGTTAAAATCAAATACATTATCTCCAATAGACAGCATACCGTCTGACCAAACATTCAAACCAACTAGTGTTAAAGTAATATAAACTGACTAATGTATATGACTCCAAAAATGCTAAGCGGAAGCTATGACACGATGTGATGATCTCATCCTCATCCCAACGCAGCTTACGGATTACCTGTGATCACCTGCTCAGCATTACCCAATGGATCACAACAATTTTGTAAAACAATAACGGGGTCAGTAATCGTATATACCGACCAATGTAAAAGACAAACACAAGGGAAAGAGAAACCGGAGGGCCACCGTAGCGGTAACGTCTGTAGACTCAGGTTACCATCCCTGCTCTACAAAGACCACCAATTGACCCCGGACCGCTGCCACATGCGTCAAACATCTATCTCACCGCAGCAAGACAAACCGGAACATTAATGTGCACATCCCCCACATTGTGTTAGGTTCATATACCTACTCATAAGACTCTTCTTATGATAAACTAATTAACTCTTTAATTAGTTTCCAAGATCTAGTGCATCCAAACTAAATAAAACAAAGTAGAGAAAGATACTGTTCCTCACAATGTTCCTAGTTCCAAGTGTAGGAACTCTCCTTGTTGATGCACCTAGACTATCGCAAATCACTCTAATATTACAATACTAGTGTAATACAATAGTAGCCCTTAATTATAGGTCTAATATCATTGTTACTACTCTTAGTAACAATCTCAAGATATTAGGATTATGAGAACTTGTGTTTGTGTGAAACTTCTTAAGTTTCTAGTGTGAGAAACTCAATTAACAACTTATGTTAATTAGAATGTGAGATGACAAGTAGTAATCAAGAAGAAAACCATATCCTTATTTCTATCACTATGACCGGCCACCCCATAGAAGAAGGTGAGCATGCTCAACTTTTTGTCTTTAGAAAGCATTAGGCTTTAGGTCTAGTTATAGGTTAGTAATCATTTTGTTCTAATCTTAATGAGAACACTAACAATTATACAACCATCTACACATCCTCATAAAACCGGTGCAACTCATAAAATGGAGTCCATTTTATAATTTGTGATTTTGTCATTTGTCACACATGTGACATGTGACATGTGACATGTGACATGTGACATGTGACATGTGACATGTGACATGTGACATGTGACATGTGACATGTGACATGTGACATGTGACATGTGACATGTGACATGTGACATGTGACATGTGACATGTGACATGTGACATGTATATCTTATAATATAAATATGTATATAACTAGTTTAAATACAATTTAATGTCAAATAAATTAAACTTAACATTTTAAGAAATAATTTATAATCACACACACACACACACACAGATATATATATATATATATATCTAGTATATGTATCTATATATAATGGGTCATCTCATATTTGGTTGACATGATCTACAACCAATTGTAATTATGATCAACCAATCATGCTTATCTCAAATGTTTCATAAACATTAAGCATTCTAATATAACAATTATATTATTGAATCTTATTTAATCATATTACAATTAGATATATTCCTCACTTGTAAAATTTGTTCTGTTTAAGGGGTTAATTAATCTGTATAGTTTTACAATTAATTTATACTCTAGATTAGGGAATCGTCCTTTCGGTGTGACCTCAAGGGATCAACTGATCACCACCGTCATACGCCAGTAAAGTTAAACTCTAGTAAGCCAATCGTTACCGATTAATGTGGACCAATTGACTATAATGTTAATCATCCATTTGTAATCTTGTTATTGAGATTTAATTAAGTGATCGCACTAGTGTTGATTATACTTCCTCCAACAAACTCCCACTTGTTTGCAACAAGTGTGCGTCACCAATTCTCTTGTCCTATTTTAAATCTCCCACTCAATGCAAGGTGTCTTGCAGGTCGTACTTGCACGTGATCATATTTAGAATGGTGCAACAGGAGTTCAATGCCAAGTTCAAAGACAAGACCATCCAACCTATGATCAATCCAACCATGATCAAATATCATCCTCACCTTATGTCAAAAACTATCTCAATGCTTTGTATAGTCCAGGCCCAAGCAAACAAGCCATTACACGAGCCATTGATAGCCATGACACAAGCCAGGGCCAACCAAGACACAAGACAGACTCACAAAACAAGCCAACAAAACCTCAAGATTTTCAGTCAGCAGCAGCACCTTGGGGAGAGTCTCAGAGTAACTTCCAAGCTTAGGAACTTTAAACCAACTATGGGGCTTGGTTCTTGGGAGGGTTTACTAACTTTTTGTCCAGGAAACCTTCCTCAGAAAACGCCAGGAACACCTCTTAAAACAAGAGCCAAGTTCACCAGTCCAGTTGTCACCTATTCAGTAGCAGTTCAGCTGTCACTCTCAAAGTTTCCTCTTTTGGCCAAGCAGACTCGAGGGCTTTTTGCTCAGGCTTTGGGGACTAATACTACTCCTGTTTAGGACCAAAACACCAAGCAAAAAGTCCACTATGTACCATATAACAAAGCAGCAGCAAGGCAACAAGGAACCTATCCCTTTCAGAACTGTTTTTCTGTTGTTCACTTTATTTCAGCTTGTATCAGTTTGTAGTTGTTATTTTTTTTTTCTTTTGAGGATCATTAGTAACCTTAGATGTGTTTGGACGTTCAAGATGTAATCCTATTGCCTATATAAGGCTTGTTTCTAATGAATGAAAGGAAGATTTGAAGTAAACACAAAAACTGAAACCATTGTTTCTGTTGATATCTCTTGGCTGTGTGCTTGAGAAAACTTCCATTGCTGTGTGCTTGGGAGTGAGCTTAGACCCTTAGCTGAGTGCTAGGATCAAGGTTCAACCCTCAACCATTGGCTTTGTGCTTTGGTTAAGGTTCTATCTTCTTCTTTCAGTATCCAGTCCAAACAAAACAGAGCAAATTCCAAGTGTCTAACCTTAGTTCAATTTGTCATTGTTTTAGCTTCTTTTTTGAATAGTTTCATTGCAAATTGGTTATCAGAGCTTTGGTTTGTGAGTTCATTTACCTAACTACATTAAAAACACAAAATCAACCATGAGTGAAGAGAGAATCACAGGTCTTGAAAACACAGTTCAAGGTCTTGTTAGAACTGTGATGGAAGTCTCCAGATCTGTCAATGAACTCCTTGAGGGCCAACAGAACAATGATACAAGGGAAGGCAGAGGTCGAGGAAGAAGAGCACCTTTCCCACAAGGTGGAGGAAGGAGGAGGCAACCTGTAGATCAATTTGAAATGTCAGACCCAAAGTCTTCTCAGACATCAGGACAAAGACATAAAGGTAGAAATCCTTGACTTTCTAGGTAGCATGAACCCTGATGATTTTCTAGATTGGCTAAGGTCTGTAGAAAGAGTCTTTGAGTTTAAAGGATACACTGACAGAAAGGCTTTTAAGGTTGCTATCATGAAATTAAAAGGATATGCCTCACTTTGGTATGAAAACATGAAAACATTGAGGGTGAGGGAAGGGAACGAACCTGTTAAGTCATGGCTCAAACTGAAAAATAAAATGAGGGCTAAGTTTGTATCTAGAGACTACACTCAGGACATGTTCATTAAGCTCACTCACCTGAAACAAGACCAAAGACCTGTAGAGTCTTATCTAAGGGACTTTGAACAACTCACACTGCAATGTGAGGTTGTTGAGAAAACTGAGCAAAAGATAGCAAGATTCTTAGAAGGTTTGGATGAGAGGATAGCTAGCAAAGTCAGACTACAGAATATATACTTCTTTGAGGAAGCTGTCAACTTGTCTCTAAGGGTAGAAAAGTTGGGAAAGGGAAAATCCAGTGCTTCCAAAACACCAGCTAGAACCCCCACCTTCAAACCCTTTGTAGGAATCAAGATAGGAGAACATGTGAACCCTGCTAAGACTCCTGTCAACCTTGATAAAGGCAAGGCTATTGATGTAGGCCAGAGAAAAACTACCCCTCTCAAAAAATGTTTCCAATGTCAAGGGTATGGGCATTTTGCTAGAGAATACCAATCTAAAAGGGCTCTGAGCACCCTAGAAGTAATCCATTGGGGAGAGGATGAGGTGTTGGTGTCTGAGGATGAGATGGAAGAGCCTGAAGCAGAGGCTAGTGAGGAGTTAATAGAGCCTGATACTGGATTAAGTCTGGTGATTTGGAGAGTGATGCACACACAACCCCAACCCTTAGAGGAGGATCAAAGACACCAAATCTTTAGAACCAGATGTACTATAAAAAGGAGGGTTTGTAACCTGATTGTGGATGGAGGTAGCTGCACCAATGTGGCTTCTAAAACATTGGTAGACAAACTAACTTTACCCACCAAAGACCACCCTCAACCTTACAAGCTTAGGTGGCTAAACAAGGGGGCAGAAGTTAGAGTAGACCAACAATGTGTTGTGCCATTTTCTATTGGGAAAGGATATGCTGATGAAGCCTTGTGTGATGTATTGCCCATGGATGCCTGTCACCTTTTGTTGGGAAGACCTTGGGAGTTTGATAGAGATGCTGTCCATCAAGGAAGGGACAACACTTATTCTTTCAGGTTTGGGAAAAAGAGAATCATCTTAGCTCCTTTACCCCCTATCCTGAAAGGAAACCCTCCACTCCTAACTGAAGCTGCTAAAGAAGTTCTGCTGTTGAGTGAATCAGAAATGGAGCAAGAGCTAAATGATCTTAGGCCAGTCTATGTCCTTCTCACCAAGGAGGTAGGGGAAGGTTCTAACCAAGTGCCTGAAGAGGTACAAGCCTTACTGAAGGCCTATGAAGATGTTTTCCCTGCTGAACTACCTAGTGGGTTACCCCCACTGAGGGGAATTGAGCACCACATTGATCTGGTGCCTAGGGCTGTCCTTCCAAACAAACCTGCTTATAGAAGTGACCCCAGGGCAACACAAGAGCTGCAATCTCAGGTGGGAGAGCTCCTTAGCAAAGGATATGTCAGGGAATCTCTCAGCCCCTGTGTTGTGCCAGCATTGCTAGTGCCTAAGAAGGATGGAACTTGGAGGATGTGTATAGACAGCAGAGCAATCAACAACATCACCATTAAGTATAGGTTCCCTATACCTAAGCTTAATGACATTCTGGATGAACTCAGTGGGGCTCAGGTGTTCACCAAGATTGATCTAAGGCAAGGATATCATCAAGTAAGAGTTAGAGCTGGGGATGAGTGGAAGACTGCATTCAAAACCAAGCATGGGCTGTATGAGTGGCTAGTGATGCCATTTGGGCTCTCCAATGCCCGTAGCACCTTCATGAGGTTAATGACAGAAGTATTGAGACCTTACTGGGGAAAATTCATTGTGGTATACTTTGATGACATTCTAATCTACAGTTCAAGCAAGATGGAACACCTGCAACATCTGAAGTTACTTTGTGGGGTTCTGAGAGAGAACAAGCTCTATGGTAAGCTCGAGAAGTGCACTTTCATGCAACCTGAGGTTCATTTCCTTGGGTTCATTATCTAAAAAGATGGGGTAGCTGTTGACCCTGAGAAAGTTAAAGCAATCAGAGAATGGCCCAACCCCAAGACAGTTACTGAGGTCAGGAGTTTTCATGGGTTGGCTTCCTTCTACAGAAGGTTCATTCAGGGGTTCAGTTCCATCATGGCTCCCATCACAGAATGTATGAAGAAAAGGGATTTCACCTGGGGAGAAAAGGCAGAGAAATCCTTCAATACCATCAAGGATCTGGTGTGCAGGGCCCCTATACTAAGCTTGCCTGATTTTAACAAACTGTTTGAAGTGGAGTGTGATGCAAGTGGGCTAGGAGTTGGGGCAGTATTGGTTCAGGAGAAGAGGCCCATAGCCTATTTTAGTGAGAAGCTTAGTGGAGCTAGGTTGAACTACTCTACCTATGACAAAGAGTTCTATGCCATAGTGAGACCCCTCAATCATTGGGGACACTACTTAAAACCCAAGCCTTTTGTGCTTCATTCAGACCATGAGGCATTGAAGTTCATTAATGGCCAACACAAACTCAATCCCAGGCATACCAAGTGGGTGGAATTTCTGCAATCCTTCTCTTTCTCAAGCAAGTACATAGAAGGAAAGAACAATGTAGTGGCTGATGCTCTTTCTAGGAGATCTGTGATGTTGTCATTCATGGAGCAAAGGGTCCTAGGCTTTGAGTTCATGAAGGAACTCTATATGGAAGATCCAGACTTCAAGGAGGAATAGGAGGTGTATTCAGAAGGAAAGCTCAAGAAGGGTAGTAAATACTTGACACAGACTGGGTTCCTCTTCCAAGGAAACAAGTTATGCATACCTAGAGGTCCTTACAGAGGGTTACTAGTCAAGGAGGTCCATTGCAATGGGCTTGCAGGGGACTTTGGAGTGCAAAAGACCTATGAGATATTACATGAGCAGTTCTATTGGCCCAAAATGCTAGGTGATGTGTAGGATGCTATCAAGAGATGCAAACCCTGTCAACTAGCCAAGTCACAGTTCCAAGCAGGCCCCTAAACCCCACTACCTGTACCAAACAAACCATGGGAGGACATCAGTATAGACTTCATAGTGGCACTGCCTAGGACACAAAGGGGCAAAGACTCAGTCATGGTAGTAGTGGATAGGTTCAGCAAAATGGCCCATTTTGTTGCCTGCAAGAAGACAGAAGATGCCCTGGGGGTAACTGAGCTCTACTTCAAGGAAATAGTAAAAATTCATGGGGTACCAAGAAGCATTGTGTCTGATAGGGACACTAAGTTCATGAGCCACTTCTAGAGGTCACTCTGGAGGCTCCTAGGGACAAAGCTACTCTTCAGCACAGCATACCACCCCCAAACAGATGGACAGACAGAGGTTACTAACAAAACTCTAGGAAGGATCTTAAGGTGTATCATTGCTAAGTCATTAAAGGATTGGAATATCAAACTGTCACAGGCTGAGTTTGCATTCAATATAACTCCATCACACAGCACAGGTAAGACCACTTTTGAAGTTGTTTATGGTGCTAATCCTCTAATGCCAACAGACCTAGCCCCAGTGATAAGGAAAGAAGTCAATTATGATGCCAAGGAAAGAGTACAACAAATGATGCAGATTCACAGTCAAGTCAAGAAACAGATTGAGAAGACAAATGAGATGTATAAGTCAAAAGCCAAAGGACCAAAGAAAGCTAGGGAATTCAAGGCAGGAGATATGGTGTGGTTGCACTTAAGGAAAGAAAGTTTTCCAGAGAAAAGGAAAAACAAACTCATGCCAAGAGCTGATGGTCCTTTTGAGGTGCTTGAAAGGCTAGGACCTAATGCTTACAAGATAGATTTACCAAGAGATTATGGGGTGCATGGGACATTTAATGTAGGGGATCTAAGTCATTATCAGGAGGACTCTGAGGATGAAGAGGATTTGAGGGAAAATCTTTTTCAAGAAGGAGGGGTTGCAACAGGAGTTCAATGCCAAGCTCAAAGACAAGACCATCCAACCTATGATCAATCCAACCATGATCCAATATCATCCTCACCTTATGTCAAAAACTATCTCAATGCTTTGTATAGTCCAGGCCCAAGCAAAAAAGCCTTGACACGAGCCATTGATAGCCATGACACGAGCCAGGGGAGCCAAGACACAAGACAGACTCACAAAACAAGCCAACAAAACCTCAAGATTTTCAGTCAGCAGCAGCACCTTGGGGAGAGTCTCAGGTTAACTTCCAAGCTTAGGAACTTCAAACCAACTATGGGGCTTGGTTCTAGGGAGGGTTTACTAACTTTTTGTCCAGGAAACCTTCCTCAGAAAACGCCAGGAACCTCTCAAAACAAGAGCCAAGTTCACCAGTCCAGTTGTCACCTATTCAGTAGCAGTTCAGCTATCACTCTCAAAGTTTCCTCTTTTGGCCAAGCAGACTCGAGGGCTTTTTGCTTGGACTTTGGGGACTAATACTACTCCAGTTTAGGACCAAAACACCAAGGAAAAAGTCCACTATGTACCATATAACAAAGCAGCAGCAAGGCAATAAGGAACCTGTCCCTTTCAGAACTGTTTTTCTGTTGTTCACTTTATTTCAGCTTGTATCAGTTTGTAGTTGTTATTTTGTTTTCTTTTGAGGATCATTAGTAACCTTAGATGTGTTTGGACGTTCAAGATGTAATCCTATTGCCTATATAAGGCTTGTTTCTAATGAATGAAAGGCAGATTTGAAGTAAACACAAAAACTGAAACCATTGTTTCTGTTGATATCTCTTGGCTGTGTGCTTGAGAAAACTTCCATGGTTGTGTGCTTGGGAGTGAGCTTAGACCCTTAGCTGAGTGATGGGATCAAGGTTCAACCCTCAACCATTGGCTTTGTGCTTTGGTTAAGATTCTATCTCCTTCTTTCATTATCCAGTCCAAACAAAACAGAGCAAATTCCAAGTGTCTAACCTTAGTTCAATTTGTCATTGTTTTAGCTTGTTTTCTGAATAGTTTCATTGCAAGTGGTTTCCTCGATCTGGAGAGTAACTAGAATCTTCTATAACACTTTGTTTAAAACTTTTCCAAGTGACCGCAGCGCCATTAAGAGTAAAGACGAATCCAGACTGAGATTTCGAGTCATCTTGATCCGTTTGGAAGCTAGCATCCGCGTAACCGATTGCGCATAGCTTAGTATATCCTCCATAAGTCAATACCCAATCCTTAGTCCTTCGTAAGTACTTAAGGATATTTTTAACAGCCATCCAGTGTGTTTCACCTAGATTACCTTGGTACCGACTTGTCATACTCAATGCATATGCTACTTCTGGACGTGTGCATATCATTGCATACATGATTGATCATATGGCTGATGCATAAGGAACACGACTCATGCGCTCGACCTCTTTCGATGTCTTGGGTGCCTGAGTTTCTTGGAGTTGGTCATGCTGAACCTTTCAAGAATCTTATTTATATAAGACTCCTGACTGAGTGATAACATCCGTCGTGATCTATCTCTATAGATACGGATCCCCAACATGCGTTGTGCCTCACCCAGATGTTTCATCTGGAAATGGTTCTTTAACCATACTTTTACCGAAGATAAGAGAGGAATGTCATTCCCAATCAAGAGTATGTCATCGACATACAATATCAAGAAGACAATCTTACTCCCACTCGACTTGACATACAAGCATGGTTCCTCGACCGATCGAGTGAAACCATTCTCTTTTATCACCTGGTCGAAACGATGATTCCAACTCCGAGAAGCTTGCTTAAGTCCATAAATGGAACGCTTAAGCTTGCAAACTTTCTTAGGATTTTTAGGATCAATGAAACCTTCGGGTTGTACCATGTACAATTCCTCCTCCAAATAACCGTTTAAGAAGGCGGTTTTCACATCTATCTGCCAAATTTCATAGTTATGAAAAGCGGCAATCGCTAAGATTATCCGAATGGAACGTAGCATAACTACAGGTGCAAATATTTCATCATAATGCAATCCTTGCACTTGAGTGAAACCTTTTGCCACTAGTCGTGACTTATAGGTGTCTGGTTGTCCTTCTTTAGAATGCTTTATCTTATAAAGCCATTTGCACTGAAGAGGTCGTTCCTTATCAGGCAAATCAACAAGATCCCATACGTCATTCTCATACATGGAGTCCATCTCGGATTGCATGGCTTCAAGCCATAGCTTAGAGTCAGAACATGTCATGGCACCTTTATAGGTAGCGGGTTCGTTACTCTCAAGGAGAAAAATGTCATCTCTATCATTCTCCTCGACCATACCTATGTATCTGTCTGGAGGAATGGAGACTCTAAACGACCTCCTAGGTTCCTGAGGAATATTAACCGTAGCAAAAGTTGAAGGAACATCTTCCTCCATCGTTTGCTCGGTTGTTGGTTCTTGAATCTCCGAACGATCGAAGGTTCTATTACTTGTGATAAGTGAATATTTTTATGGTTTTAACCCCCATTGTAGCTCGGTTTTGTATGTCATTTGTGCTTTGTTAAGCCACTTTATGAGCTAATATCGTCTTCTAGGCAAATTCCTGTGTTCTAACCTGTTTTGTAGGGAAAGTGACGTTTCTACGCCCTTTTTCTATATTCCCGAGCATTTGCCTAGAACCCGACGATTTGAAGAAGCAACCAAGTAAAGGCATTTCAAGAAGGTTCACTAATTCGAAAGAGAGAAGAAGCAAGGACGGTTTCGTAGTTGTCGGAAGATCAATCAATTAGGAGGAAGAATTCATCGCTTTACATCATATCCAAGCAACAAACCCGATTGTAGAAGTCAAGGGGGATGTTGGAAGTCAAGTCAAAGCAAAGGAAGATGAAGCGTTAGTCAATTGCTTCCAGAAGACGACTTACCCGATCGGGTAAGTGTGTACCCGATCGGGTATGTGTGCTGCTTCGTGCATTGCGGCTCCTTCATCCTATTTTTGACCTATGTGTTTAATGCCCGACCTCTTCTCCACGAAACCCTAATACTATAAATAGATGCTCTAGCCCCTCATATCAAATCATCCATCTTTTTATACTTCTCTTCTCTTCTCTTCATATACTTCTCTTTAGATTAGGAGGAGGGGGAACTAGCCTCCCTTCTCTCATTTTCTTCTTCTTTAGTCTTTAGTTCTTAGTTTTATTTCTGTCCCTTAGTTTAGATTAATAAGGATCTCATCCTTGTAATCTCCTTTGTGTGGTTCAAGTGTTGCAATTCAAGGATCGTTTATTATATGCAAGGATTTTCTGTTATTGTTATCATTGTCGTCATATAGGTATTTCTGTTTTATCCCTTGTTTAATGTTCTTACTGTTTTCCATTTGATTGTTATTCGCTTTACATATTGCCTTAGATTCATTTTAGTACCGTTATAATCGTTGTTTCATTTCCTAGATTATCAATTAGCGTCGTTATTATCGCCATATAAAGAGTCAAAATCAAATAAACATGTCTATCCTAGTTTTCGCTGTTAATATCATTTTAGACATAGATATCATCATGAGTGAGTAGTCATCCTTTCTAGGGTGTAGGGTAGCCATGTTAGATTGATTAAAAGATGTTAATTGGATAAAGGAATTGTGCCTTTAAAACATTGTGTCTATGCATGTTTGGATTGTAACGATAGTTAACGATTTTTAGCTAAAATCATTTGACTAGTATGGAATTCTTTTTCAAGGTAGATATACAGGAATTGAATAGACAAAGCGTGACGTAGTGGATTAAGACCTAGTAAATCGCACTAAAAGCCTGCTAGACCATCTGATCTATGATTGTTATGATCACGCCATTCTTACGAACGCTCAATGAATTATTTGCATATCCTAAATCCAATTTCATCAATTTATCAATCTACATGTGTGAACCTACTTCCCTAGATGCTTTTCATTACTTGCTTTACTATTTTTATTTTGTTTTTATTTATGCTTTATATTAGTTTAGATATCAAATATCTCAAAACCCAGATAATCATTAGATAGAACTCAATTGCGAGACAATTCACATTCCATAGGAAACACCATCTCCCTGAGGATCGACCCCTACTTACCTAATTACATTAATTTGTTATTAGCCTAGTCTGGGTAATTTATCTTTGTATTGGGCTTGCGACAAGCCCGATCAAATTTTGGCGCCGTTGCCGGGGAGCACGGTTTAGTTTTCCTTTTTCTTGTGATTTTTATCGCAATTAGTTTTATCTAGTCTTTAGATACCCAAATTCCTTTAGACCTCTCTTGATTTTTCATCTTAGCTTTTCAATCTTATGCCCAGATCTTCTAGACTTGGGACCTCTATCTCTTTTGACCCCGATCTAGAAAGAACTCGGCAAAGGAGACGAAAACTATTCATCGAAATCTCAAAAGCTTCTGATACTTCAAGTTTAGATCGTATTCGTGAGAAATACTCGGATATTCTATCTAATCTTGAAGGAGAATAAGATTCATTCTCATCTCTATTCACAAAAACCACTCAATCTTCATTCCATCTTCACCTTCACATTAGGAAATGGTTCGACTTTCCGACCATTCCAAACCCACCGCAGAAACACTTCCAAGGGGTATTACTACACCCCAAATCGAAGCCCAAAACTTTGCAATCAAACCATCCTTCATTAACCTTATAGAAAGAAGCCAATTTAGTGGCAATGCCGCAGAAGATCCCAACCTTCACATCCAAAACTTCTGTGACTATTGCTCCACTATTAGACAAAATGGAGTCACCCAAGAGCAAATTAGAGAGATGCTCTTCTCATTTTCTTTGAAGGGTAAGGCAAAGTTGTGGATTCATAGCCTTGATAAGGTTACTTTAGGTATCACCGATTGGGAGAGCTTAGGTCTTGCCTTCTACCAAAAGTACTTTCCCCCGGAAAGGACCGCTTTGTTGAGAAGTCAAATCACTGGTTTCCAACAAGGGGATGATGAGAGCCTATATGAAGCTTGGGAGAGGTACAAGGACTTACAAAGAGAATGTCCTCATCATAGGTTAGATTCATGGCTCCTTGCCATCACATTCTATAATGGGTGTTATATAGAGTCCCGTCGAATCCTGGATTCTGCTAACAATGGAAGATTTGATCAAATCAATGTTGAAAATGCTCACACTACCATTGATTCCATGGCAATTCACGATTCTCAATATAGAAATTCCCGCTCCATACCATCAAAATCTAAGCAAGAAGACCTCGCTTTAACACTTTTACAAGCCCAAGTAGCCCTTCTCACACAAAAGCTAGAACAACTCCAATCCTTTACATTTCAACAGAGTGACAATGGTGTAAGTAAACTTGAAGCCATAATGCTGCAATTAGCTCAAAGGCAAGACACCATGATAGCTCAATTCCAAGAGAGCGATCAAGCTAATGATGCCGCCATCAAATTGTTGGAAGCTAAAATTTCCCAATTTACCTCTTCTAATACCCACCAAGAGCACGGGCAGCTACCTTCCCAATGTTACCAACCTCACGAAACTGTAAATGCCATTTCCTCGAGAAGTGGTAAGCATAATGACGAGCCTGTGGTTGTTAATTTTGAAGCTAAGGTGCCCATGTCAAAAGGGAAAGATATTTGTTTTGGATGTTAAAGAACATTCATTGTGCTAAATTTTTCGATATGAATATACAAAATAATTATGATTAGTTGAGTAATTTGATAATCGATTAATCATGATTTAGATATTCATTTTAAAAGGTTAATTTGAATCATCTAGTTTGTATCAATATTTAATAATGATTAGATGTTGAATGTTTGTACCGATCTAGTTTTATTAGCATGATCAAATTAATAAGATTAATTTGTATGTTTTTGTTTTGTTTTTATTAAAACCGAGAAAAATAAAAAATAATTTTGTACCTGCTACTGTTCACGGGGGTACTGTTCATCCGTGAATAGTGAAAAAATTTTAATTTTAATTTTATTTTGTTTTGATTATTGCATTATAAAGATAATGTATGTTGTTTTGTTGTTGTGAAAAAGTTCACAATGATAGATACCCTATTATTTTAAAAAGGTTTAAAATAATGTTGAATTTAATTTATGTTATACCCGATAATATGAATTAAATTGGATTATGGTTGATTAAAATTGTTGTGTACAATTAAGGAATTGTCACATAATTTTGATCATTTTATAGGTGGTTTGGATAAATTAATCATCATAATTAATGAATTATGTCTTGAATGTTTAATTTATTTTGTTGATGCATTTTATTTTGTTGAATGAATGAATGAATGGATTATTTTGGTATTTTTACAAGAGGTTGTAATTTGTATTGCTTAGTGTGGCCTTAGTAGATTGTGTTATCGTAATGATGGTAACATGGTCTTTGATGTATTTTGAGATCTCGAATCTCCCCTTTGTAATCTTTAATTATAATTTTTAAATTAGAATGTAAATAGGTTTATATTTTGTAATTGTTAAAAATTGTATTTTTGAGAAGACCAAAGATGGAGATCGGATAGCTCACTCCCGCTACATGGACCAAGATGGAACATCAAGTCAAGGTTCTAGGGTCCATAAGGATGGATTCTAAAGTGTATTTTTGTTCTATTTTGATAGGATAGGCCACACTAGGACTTTGTACTTTGTTTTTCATTTTTCCATTCTTATTGTTTTTCTTTTGCATGATAGTTATTGCATCATATTCCGCCTAAACTATACACCCACTACTACTTAATTGCATGAAAATTGACTCATATAGATTGTATGTTAATTATCATGGACATCCAGATGTCACTCAATATTCTAAAAGCTATCATCTTAAATTATTCATTCTCTAAATACTAGATCATTCGTTCACTTAAATGAATAAAATTAAAGCTGATGGACCTTCCTCTAAAATCCAAAATTGAGATTAGTCTTTATAGGGAAAACTGCTATGACTCCCTTCTTCGTCGGTAGGCATATAGGACCTTACTCTCCATATGATCCCTTCTACGTTGAGTAAGTAGTATGTGTTGACCTATTTTACCTCAACATTATAGTCCGAGTAATATCTCGTGATTATGATGGACTAAAGATAGAATTTACAGAAATTTATCGACCAGGAATTCTAAAAGTAGAATTAGCCAAGAAGTTGGCTTGTCAATTTACAGAAATTGAGTCTTGGGATCATTTATATAATACTTGAGGGAGGTCAATTGTATAAATGCAAGAGTCTTCGCATTAAGCAGTTTTGCATTAGACTTAATTAAAACGTTGAAAATGCTTATAATGTTTTATCTCCTTTCTCGCAGTGTAGCATTCATTTATATCGACAAAACTGTTATAACAAATGGCTCGACATGCTGATGCCCCTATGCCAAGCGTGTGGGAAATCCGTATTACCACAAAACAATTATAATAGGATTATAACGAAAAGTAATAATTTGATAATGCTAGTCATAAACGAAAACATGAATAAGAGTAGAGATTTAGAAATCAACCTCCGGTCCTAGCAATTGGCGTAAAGAACAGAGATATCAAAGTAGATATCCTCCTAATCGTTGCACCCATGATTGTATGAGATATACCCTTCTCCTTTGCTAGAAAGAGAACTAAAGTTACTGTTAACTTTTGTTTTGTGATTATTGTCAAAAGTTACTGTTAACTTTTGTCTGTTGTGTGAATGATCGAGAGGGAGGCAGTCAGTGAGAATGCAATTAGGTTTTTAGAATTTTCTTCACCCTTGCCTTTTTCTCACGTCACACATAGGTTTTATATGAGGAGAGTTGGTCTCCTCAAAATAACTACCCATTGACTAAAAACCGAGTGTATCCGGATACATTCGTTTTTGGTCATTTTAGCTTCGAATATAATGTAATATCTTATAATCGTCGTTTTACATGGACCGACATTATAATACATCATTAATTATAAATATCCGTATATTTATAATTTGCCAATTAATTATAACGGTTTATGTTTAATTAGCTTACATTATATATCCAATTTACGAATTACAGTTAATTCGTCTCAGCTAACTTTATTTAATCGTTATTAAATAATCGTCTCATCATCACATCGACTAACCTTTTAGTCAAATACACTGACTAACCTTTTAGTCATATATTAGGGCATCAATATGATTATTTTCTCAAATAATCACATCTCTGAAACACATCCTATAGGTGTGACTTTTAGGGACCAGTTGATCACCGCCATCTGTATGACAATAACGTCAAACTTATCTAGCAAGCCAACCGTTATTGATAAACGTTAATCAACTGATTATTATACAAAATATACGCTGTGAACCTACAGAGATTTATTTATGTTATTGCACTAACTGTGGAGGACACTGGCTCCAACAATCTCCCACTTGTCCGTACAAGTGTATGTGCGATAACCGATTCTCATATCCATAATAAATTTCTCCCACTCAATGTAAACCAATTTGCAAAGTCCGTATTCACAAAGGTCGTAGTTTACAAGTGATCAGTATCAAGAGTGGTTTCCCCGACTAGAGAGTAACTTAACTGATAAACGAATCTATATTCGAGCATGGCCATGCATTTCAGTTACAGCTCCTCGAGTGGCCCTGAGAAATATCATATCCTGATAAAGGTGGGATATTTTATTCAACTCGAATCTTGCAGATACAAGCGCAGTATGAAATGAACCAGTGAAAATCTACTTAGCCTCCTGTTACGGTCGACCATGAGAAAGAAACCAAAGTCACCCAAAAACTGCCTTTATCTCAAGAGACAGTCGATAGTCAAAAGAATCGACTCTAGGAACACTATGGACGTCCTATCCACGACCTGGCACTCTAATGTTCTGAAACATTTAGGACGTCCATAAACGTTGTCACAAAATTGTGCCTGCGAGGTATCATTATAACTCGCATATTGATCGATCAGTCAACGTTTTGACTTAGGCTTCGTTGAACCACCATCAAGTGACTGCACAGAATAATTGCCAGAGTTATCAGCTCATGTAGGCGATTACGGACCAAAACATATATAATGTAATTCAGTTCACTTTGTGGTGTTCAATGTTGTCAGTACAACCCACATGAAAAACAAAATATAAAACAAAACGATGATATTATAGATAGTTTTTATGAAAAAGATACAGGTGTCTAATCCATACAAAACAACTAATACAACTCAGGAACACGTTTGCTTCCCATGGAAATAACGTGCCCTTCATGTTTATCATATCTCAATGGTTTAGTGAGAGGATCTGCGACGTTATCATCCGTAGCAATCTTGTCTATCACTATTTCCCTTTGCTCCACGTAATCTCGGATCATGTGAGCCTTCCGTTTTACATGCCTAGACTTGTTGCTGGACTTAGGCTCCTTAGCCTGGAAGATGGCACCACTATTATCACAATAGATGGTGATCGGGTCATCCGAACTAGGAACTACAGTTAGTCCTTGTAAGAATTGACGCATCCATATAGCTTCCTTCGCAGCCTCTGAAGCAGCATAGTACTCGGATTCAGTCGTAGAATCTGCTATAACAGTTTGTTTGGAACTTTTACAGCTGACCGCAACGCCATTAAGAGTAAAAACGAATCCAGACTGAGATTTCGAGTAATCTCGATCCGTTTGGAAGCTAGCATCTGCGTAACCGATTGCGCATAGCTCAGTGTCGCCTCCATAAGTCAATACCCAATCCTTAGTCCTCCGTAGGTACTTAAGGATATTCTTAACAGCCATCCAATGTGTTTCACCTGGATTGCCTTGGTATCGACTCGTCATACTCAATGCATATGCCACGTCAGGACGTGTGCATATCATGGCATACATGATCGATCCTATAGCTGATGCATAAGGAATCCGACTCATGCGCTCGACCTCTTCCGATGTCTTTGGTGCCTGAGCTTTACTCAAATGCATCCCAGAGACCATTGGAAGGTTCCCTTTCTTGGAGTTGGTCATGCTGAACCTCTCAAGAATCTTATCTATATAAAACTCCTGACTGAGGGATAACATCCGTCGTGATCTATCTCTGTAGATATGGATCCCCAAAATTCTTTGTGCCTGGCCCAGATCTTTCATCTGGAAATGGTTCTTTAACCAAACTTTTACCGAATTTAAGAGAGGTATGTCATTCCCAATCAAGAGTATGTCATGGACATACAATATTAGGAAGACAATCTTGCTCCCACTCGACTTGATATATAAGCATGGTTCCTCGACCGAGCGAGTAAATCCATTCTCTTTTATCACCTGGGTCGAAACGATGAATTCCAACATCCGTGAAGCAATTCCTAAGCCATAGATGGAACGCTTTAAGCTTGCATACCTTCCTTAGGATTCTTAGGATCAATGAAACCTTCGGGTTGTACCATGTACAACTCCTCCTCCAAATAACCGTTTACGAAGGCGGTTTTCCACATCCACTTGCCAAATTTCATAGGTCAATGAAAGCGGGCAATCGCTAAGATTATGGCGAATGGAACCACATGAACTACGCGCAAAGATTTCATCATCATGTCAATCCAGTGCACATTGAGTGGAAAACCCTTTGCCACTAGTCGGGGCATTGTAGGTACTATCACTTTGTTCTTCTACAGAATGCTTTATCTTGTAAAGCCATTTGCACTGAAGAGGCCGAACCTTATCAGGTAAGTCAACCAGATCCCATACGTTATTCTCATACATAGAGTCCATCTCGGATTGCATGGCATCAAGCCATAGCTTAGAGTCGGAACAGGTCACAGCACCTTTATAGGTAGCGGGTTCGTTACTCTCAAGGAGTAAAACGTCATCACTCTCATTCTCCTCGACCATACCAATGTATCTGTCTGTAGGAATAGAGTGTCTACCCGACCTCCTAGGTTCCAAAGGAATATTAACCGCAGCCGATGATGAAGGAACAGTTTCCTCCATTGGTTGCTCTGTTGTTGGTTCTTGAATCTCCGACAGTTCGAAGGTTCCATTACTTGTCCTATTCTCGAGAAATTCTTTCTCTAAGAACGTCGCACTAGCCGCAACAAAAACTCGATGTTCGGTAGACGAGTAAAAGTAATGACCAAACATCCCTTTTGGATAACCAATAAAGTATGTCTTGACCGATCG